>JAVJIF010013349.1:0-76216 GCA_038442645.1 Agave tequilana | reverse complement strand
TGTCCATAGCCCTTGCATTTAGAACATTTGATTTTGGCATTGACTTGGTTTTTGAAAGTCAAGTCCAATTTTAATGCCACATCAAAGGCATCTTCCCACGGTATCTAGGTCATAGGGGTCAGTAATCATAGCACGTTTTATTTTAGGCCGTAACCCCAAATAAACCTAGTTAGAGTCTCAGAAGAGTGCTCTCTCACTTCACTACACGTGTTAAGTCCTTAAATTTGGTAATGTACTCATGAACGGACATATGACCCTGATGGAGATTGTGTAGCTGGTCTAGGTGGGAGTCCCTATCATGCTGTTAGTCATGATGACTCAAGCAAGCAAGCAGATTGCAATGGAGAGCCCTAAAGTCAGTTAAACTAAATGCATGCACTAAATAAAAATTTCCTAAGGTTTAAGCTCAAATGTAAATAAAAATGCATTCCTAAAATGATGCAAAGATGCAACCACTAGATTGAAGCAAATAGCATTTCTACCAACAAATTATAGCAATCCGTATAATAGTTTGCAAGTAATCAACAGTTAATGAACTAGGTCAGTTGTGATATCACATGAGGTGGAGTCGTTCACAGCTTGGGAAGAAGATCGTAGCTCAAACCTGAATGAGACTGTGCTGTAGGCGCGTAGTACTGGTCGTCACGAATCCACTGCCTCGAAAACGGGTCAATTCGGACTTGAAACGAGCCCTGAACGACCTCTGGAAGATATGCTGCGATTCTGGACTGTGTCAGGGAAAACTGGATCTGGACGTCAACTCAGTGATTAAACCCGGTTGCTGATGTCAGCAGTGACGTCACTGAAGTGGATCGGGTTAGGTTCAGGTTATAATCACTCAACCCGTCTAAACCCGGACCCGCAACCGCTATGACTTTTCTTAAAAACCCAAACGGTTTAAAATGGGTCGTTGGGTTTGGATCCGGCCCAACCACTTAAGGATCTGAACCCCAGCCCAATAAGAATCCGGGTTTGGGCTGAAACCAATGGGCGCGTTGGATTTGGACCCGACCGGACTCGCCCCACTTTTAAGTGTCGGCTGCTTAATCCTCACCCGCACACCCACCCGACCCTCTCTCCCCTCTTCACTGTGGGCTAGGGCACAGGCGGAGCGGGAACGGCGGCGGCGGCGGCAACTCGATGGAGCAAAGGGCGACGATGACGGCGGTGACTCTGATCAAGGGCGGATGGCGGTGGCGATGGCGGCGATCTTGGTGGATCTCGGGTGGGATCGGTCGGAGGAGATGGCGGCGGCTGAAGCTATCGCCGGCGAGGCTCCCCAGCAAAGCACGACGTGGCGTCGGATGAAGTAGGCGGTGACTGTTCCGGCCGGCTCTTCTGCTCCGATCTTCTCCGAGAGGCGTCGCCGACTGGATCTGATGTCGGAAGGTGCGGCGTCAACTAAGTCCGACCGGGTCGATTGGATTTCATTTCAGATCGAACCGAGTCCCGATCTCGATTCTTCACACCCGGCGCTTAGGGCAGAGCGATGCAATCTCGGCGCGGACAGGCGCACGACTTCGAGGAGGTGACGATGTCGGCGAGAGAGCAGGAGCTCTGTCGATGGCGAGGTCGAAGATGGCCGTCGGCGGGGCAGGAAAGAAGGGGGACGGCGATGGTGATCTTCGATGATGATGGGTTCGATGGGATGCTGGCGGCACAGAGGCGGTCTGTTCTCTGACGGGGATGCGGGGTACCTGGGGCGATCTCCGGCGAGGCTGGAGATCTAGAGGAGCGCCTTTGAGGATCCTGGATGCGGGAGGGCTCCGTTGACTCTGTCGGGGTGGTGGGAGGTGCCGGTGTGGAGGCAGCAGCGGCGATGACCTGGTCGGAGGGAAGCGCCGCGATGAGATCTGGGGCGGCAATGGCTCTGTCGACGTGGCAGAGGAAGAGGACGAAGACGAGGACGATGGCGGTGGCTCCGACTGCGGTGGGGGGGGGTGATCGTGGGTGGCGTCGAAGGCGACGCTCCGACTGCGGTGGTGGCGGGTCGCGGACGGCGTCGAAGGCGGCGGGAGTTGCTGAAGAGGAGATGAACAGTGCGAGTTGAGAATTCTCAGGGATTTTTTTTGATGATGAAATTTTTTTTTTTGTCACTGTACTTTTCTTTTCTTTTTTTTTTTTTAACAGTGTAATTTTTTTTTTTGACTGAATCTGGAATAGATCTAGGGTTTTTTTTTTGAATATAGATCTAGGGTTTTGGAGATTGGGAAAAATTTGAAAAAGGAAAAATTTCGAAGGGGATTGAAAACCGGTGCTCTGATACCAAAATGATGTAAAACCACCTGGATCGCAATCACCTTCAAATCGAATCAAGATTTAAATTGAGAAAAAAAGATAAAATTTGGGTTTCCACCCCTACGTGGGCTTCTCACCCAAAACTCGAGAGCAAAAGAGACTCAAGAATTACCAAATAATTTGTGAAAGTTTTTTTTATCATTCAATAATTCATTCCATAGTTTAGGGGCCTTATATAGGCTTTACAAAAGAGAAGTACCGGGAAATAACCGATGTGGTACTAAACGCCCACAAAGGAACACAAATACAACTAAAACACTTACTATAAATAAAGCTGAAACAAAATACTAAATAATCAGCTAAGACATGAAGAGATAAATAGGGCTGCGTGATGTCCTCATCACTCACAACCTATGTCCATGTGGGAATACAAACTTGTGTCTATATCTACAAATCATAGATCTAAATTAAGTTGGAACATGAGATGCATGTACAACCCTATCATGCGGCCACCTAATCATATCACTACATCATAATTTAAGGGGAGAAAAGAATGAGACTAGATGATGAATTTGTTGCCACAGAATGAAGTGAACTTGCATCATAATTACAAGGGATACTGTAATGTAATGTGCTGTGTGCTGGTTTAAATCTCTGATCAAATTGTAACCAGAAAGTGCATGCTTCTAGCATTAACAGACTTGTAGAAGAGACTTCTTATGTTGGTGACATGGCTGGAAATTGACACAAATAGTGCAGCAAGAAGTTTGATCATATAAACATTCTTAGCGCAGCAAGAAGTTTGATCATATAAACATTCTCCGCCACACATGATTTCAGCTAAAAAGAGATAATACTTTGTAGAGTCTGGTTAAAAAATTGTCATTCAACAATACATACCCACGTAATAATGATACAATCAGTCCAGTCAATGACCTACAAGCATCATAATTGGTGGTTAAGGTGCTAATTAACTGATTTTTGTTTGTACAAATGGCCGGCACTGTTGCAAGGATGTCATCTAGGCTTTTAGCACTAGGAGTTGCAGATATTCAACAAGGGAGGTCGATCTGTCCATGGCTTGTGAGTTAAAGGCAAAACTAGAAAGAAGCCCATCTATAACTATATTTCACTGTTGAGGTGAAGAAGATGAAGAGAAGACCGTGTATCCTCAATTAGAGTATGGTCGTTTATAAAGAAAAGAAATACATGTCTTAACAAGACTAAGAGAATACACAATGTCCAACTTAGAGTAGGAGACAAAAAAAAAAAAAATCATTTTTTTACTATAATAAAGAATTCCATTTCTATCTAATACTCCCTTCAAGCTGAAGCATAAATTTCATCATGCCCAGCTTGCTACACAAAATTGAAAAACTCTTTTTAGATAAGACTTTAGTGAAGATATCTGCAAATTGACAACTCGATGCCAATGTGTCATCGCTGTGTTTGATAAAGTGAAAGTCGACTTTAATATGCTTTGTTCGCTCATGAAAAACAAGATTATTGACAATATACATAGCCGCTTGATTGTCACAATACATCATCATTTGCTTGTAATAAATGATACCCATTTCAGAAAGGAGAGATTGAATCCACATCAATCTACAAGTTGTATGAGTCATGGTTCTATATTCGACCTCAGAGTTGGATTGAGCAACATATTTTATTTTTTACATCGTGTCACAAATTACCTCCAACAAAGGTGCAATAACCAGTAGTAGAACGACGATCAATAAGATCACCAGTCCAATGAGCACCAACTATCTCATAATATCCAAATGAGGAGAAGGACGATAAAACAACTATTTACCTAGACGTTGCGTTTAAGATATCGCAAGATACGACAAGCAACAACTAATGAAATTGATGCAAACTCTGCATATATCGACTTAACACACTCATAGCAAATGTAATATCAGGTCAAGTGACAATTAAGTAAATTAGTTTACCAATCAATCGTCTGTGCTTTCCAGGATCAGCAAGCGGCTCTCCTAAGTTTTGATTAAAATGAATATTATAATCCATATGAGTATTAGTAGATTCAAATCCTATTGTAGAAGTTTCTTCCAACAAGTCAGGTACTTTGAGACAGAGAAAGGCCTTTCAGAGAGCGAGCAACCTCGATCCCTATAAAATACATCAAGAGATCAAGATCTTTCATATGAAATTGAGAAATCAAACAATTTTTAACTGAATAATACCTTGATGATCATCTCCAATGACATCAACATAAACTGGAAGAATAATAGTATCAGCAGAAAATCTCTTACAAATATAAAGTAATCAGAGGAGCTTTGTATCAATCTATAGTGCGCAACAACAGTATTGAATTTGTCAAACCATGCTCGTAGAGGTTGTTTCAAGCCATGGATTGCTTTTATGAGTTTGCAGACCTTGTCCGTCCTCTTTTGAAACTAATAACCGGAGGACTGAAGCATATACACTTCCTCTTGAAATTTTCATGCAAAAATATATTTTTAACATCTAACTGATACAAAGGTTATTGCTTCACCACCGTAACTGATAAAACAATGCAAACAGAATACAGACGAGCTATCAGAGAGTCTCAAAATAATCAACATCATAAGTCTGTGTGTAGCCATTGACAACCAACCATGCCTTCAAGCACTCAATATGTCCATCGGGGAGAATTTGACAGTGTACATCTATCGACAAATAACAATTTTATTTTCCTGATGGTAAAATAGTTATTCTCATATTTCATTAGCACGCAAAGCAGTCGTTGCTTCATCCATAGCACTTTTCCATCCAAGATTCAACATAGCATCACCATATGATTTTGTGGACACAGAAGAAAATTTGGTTGCAAAACTAAAATATGTAAAAGATAAATGAAAAAGATAACATTTTATATATACGATGTTCAGTGCAAGAACGAGTACCTTTTCGAAGAGTTATTGAAAGCTCAGATACTTCAGTGGAAGCAATTAACTGATAAAGGCTAAGTTGTCAAGATCATAGTAATTTTTACGTCATTGATAAACTTGAAGTGAAGATGAGTCTTCTGATGGTACAGGAAGAGTAACATGAATGTCAAAGGGGGTTGTAGCCAGAGAGACTAAAAAGTAAGGTGTGTTTTCAAAGAAAGTAACATCTGCACAAATCACATACTTCCTGCTGACGAGATTCCAACATCGATATCCTTTTTTGTGTCCGAGAATATCCTTCAAATACACCGAACTGCTAGAAGATTTGATTTATCATATCTTTTTTTAAGAATTTGAATAAAACACACGCACCAAAAACTTTTGAAGGCAAACAGTTGTTTTACAAGAAAAGAACTGAGAATGAGGTTTTACCATCTAACACAAAAGAAGAAACTCTATTAATTAAGTGACAAGTAGTAAGAACTGTGTCAGCCCAAAAATACTTGGGAACATGCATATGAACCATTAGTGTTCGAGCAATGTCAAGTAAATGACGATTTTTTCTTTCAGCAACACAGTTCTGTTGAGGTGTATGAGCACACAAGTTTGATAATTTATACCATGAGAAACACAATAATCTTAAAAAATATGTTGCACATATTCCAAAGCATTATCAGAACGTAAATCTTAAGCGAACAATTAAATTGAGTACTAATCTATTCATAAATTCTTTGAAAAATAGAAAGAATTTCAGAGCAATCTTTCATTAAAAATAACCAAGTCACACGAGAATAGTCACCAGTAAAAATTACAAATAAGAAAAACCAGACACTTTTAACTAGAGTAGGACCTCACACATCAGAATGAACAACTTTAAATGGAAAACTACAGCGATTAACTGTCCTAAATGAAAAAATTCTATAATGCTTTCCAAATTGACATGACTCCTACTCTAATTTAGAGACAGGCTTAACAAAAGAAAATAATGATTTAATGAGTTTTAAACATACATGACATAAACGTGTGTCATTGGATTGCAAACTTATTACATATCAGAGTAGAAGCACTCACTTTAGGTTGATCACCGCGTTGAAGATAATATAGACTATTTTGCTCATGCCCCCACCAATCACCTTCGTCTGGAGGTTCTGAATAGTACATCATGATGAAGAAAAAGTGATAGAACACTGAAGAGCTTTGGTCAAACGACTCACATATACAAGATTAAAAGAAACATGTGAAATAGAATTAACATTAGTGAGTGCGAAAGAAGTGAGATTGATGGTGCCAATATCAGTACTATGTTTGGAACCACCATAAGAAAAATTATAAAAGGGCAGAAGATAAATGTAATTTGCCAGTTATGTGGGTTGACGCACCAGAATTAATGATCCAAAATGAAGGAGATAAACTCGCTAAACAAGAAATATCTTGGATGTGCCAAGGTAGCCATGTATGCAATAAAGACTGAATACATCTTTTGAATCAGAGAATCATACTCAGATTTTGATAAAGTCAAAGATTTGAAGGCAAAAATACCAAGAGTATTAGAGTCATGTGTAATAGGTGATAGTAGGTGATCCAGTAATACCAGACAAGTAAGCAGCTCGAGGAGGCCAGAAAGGTTTGTCATGCAACTCCCAACATCGGTCAATAGCGTGATTGGTTCAGTTGCAATGAGTACACTTTCGAGAATTATTCTAACCACGACCAAAAACTCAGCTTCTAATAGATGAACCACAACCATGAAAAGACATACCACCACAGCCTCAAAAAGTATTACCTTGACCATCCTTATACTCAGTCATAATAGAAAGAACTTAGATAGTAGAAAATGAAGAGTGGAAATGAGATTACCCCACAAGCAGCCAGAGATCAGATCATTAATAGAGAATAGATGGATAGAAGCATCAACTGTGGCTGCAAAGCACATATAGAGCAATAGAATAACTAGGAATAGAACACTAATAGGTGCAGCAAGGCATCAAGTAGCAACAATTGCACTTGTAAGAGTCGATGGCAACACCTGTTATTGAGAATTTGAGATACAGAGCATAAAAGGTCAGGCAATCAACAAACTAAGAGTTGTGGGCAGTAAAGAAGTAATACATGTGCGGCAGTGGTTGACGAGAGAAAAGAGAGTCCAGCAAGCATCAACGAGAATGGAAACAGAGATAGAAACTATCGGCGACAGCAGGAGACTACAGTTAAGACAAGAGAGGATCAAAACCCGTCAGTGAGGGCAAAAGACATTGACGAGGACAAGAGAGGTAGCTTATGATGTCAACGAGGTCAGATCATGGGTATTAGTCATCGACGAGGGCAATGAACAGATCAAAACTCATCGATGAGGACAAATGAGGTAGCAAAACCTATCGACGATGGGAGTAGAGGAGGTAGTAGAACCCATCAGCGATGGCAGAAGAGATGGAAGAACTTATCGATGAGGGCCATAAGAGGTAATGGAAAGTCGCGGTGAGGGCAAAAGAAGTGGTGGCAAGTGGCGAAGAGGTAAATAGAGGTTGCAAAACCCGTTGACGAGGGCAAGATAGGAGCAGACGAGGTCAGGGGGTATTCTTTTGGGTTTTTGGGTTTAGTGAAGAACAGAGGAAGGAGGGAGGAAGATTATGAATAGTGTAATTTTTCAACTTCGTGAGCATTTTCAAGAGTAACCTTTTTTGAGGCGACGGCAAGAAAAGCTAGGGTTAAGGTGTTTTAAGAAGAAGAGGTTAGGGTTAGAATTTTTGTTCTGATATCATGTTTAGGTGAAGAAGATGAAGAGAAGACCGTGTACTCTTAATTAGAGTGGTTATTTATTTATAGAGAAAAGAAATACATGTCCCAATAGGACTAGGAGAATAGACAATGTCCAACTTGGAGTAAGAGACTAAATAAAAAAAAAATTTATTTCTACTATAAAAAAGAATCTATTTCTACTCTAATACAAATATTTACCATAATCCATAAGAACTTAAAAGCCTTAGAGCTATTGGCTATAGCACCAGTGGACACTAATGTATCGGAACTCAAGAGAAATTGTTATTGCTTGTGTCAAGCTATAGGAAAAAGAATGAGAAGGCGGTCAAAGGAGCCATAACTGGTAAAATGAAAAGGATCCATAGAGGTGATAATCAATATTTGTGAGACAAATAAAATATTGTTCCCAAGAAGAAGAAACTTGGGAGAGTACGGGAATCAACCTGGTCATTCAACAAGACGAGAATAGCACATGACTCTTAAGAAGATCTAGGAAAAGGCCCTGCTTCTGAATTATAATAAAATCCACAGAGTACCCCACCTAGTTTACTTAAATAATGTTTCTTATTGTTGGTTCCATTATAATAGAAATGGTATGAAACTGACAAGTTAATCACAATTTCAATTTATTTGATTTCTTGACATTGTCAATAATGTCAACAAGATGAAGCTAAATAATAGTGATTTTTCCCCTTCCCCCTTTTAACTTAACCTACCGACATGTTAACCTCCACTTTCAAGCTAAGATTATATCATCTTGGAAATCAAGTTCTTTTAAGGAGCCCTTCTCACCACTTCCACTTAGATTTTCCTTGCATTTTCCACTTCCTAGTTTTTGTAGCAGATAGTCAAGAATTCTCATGAGATCCATACATAACAGAAGAACTAATAGGTCATGAATCCACTTTGAAAGAAAAGAGGGAAACCCTTATCAAGTCTTGGACCTAAACTTATTTAACCATCTATCTTCTAATTTTCCTACATGAATGGGACGAATCCCACACCTTATATCCCTTTCTACCGAGTAAAAAAACTACCTGAAATCAAGATATTCTCTCATTGAGCTGACTAAATAAGAGGCACTTTTCGACGAATTCCACCTTGGCTCATACAAAAGGAGGTGTCATGACCTAATAGCTTATTTTTTACATAGAAGTCACATTTAATTACAAAGGTTTTTGTTATCCTTTTCTGGAGTATCTTTTTAACTCATGTGAAAAGTATGTGCATGTCGTCAGCCATCAGGATATAGTTGCCAATCAATGCCACTACTCCATCTTCAGCTAAAATCATGTGTAAGGATTTGCAAGTATTAGTACCTCTCCTTTTTTAGGCCAAAACATGCTAATCACGACTCCTAAAGCCCAACACCAAGGGCTCTAATGCCACTTGTTAGGGATTTGGCTAAAGACCCACCTCAATAGATTTAACACAACAGAAATTGTTACTAAGCTTGGAACCCAAATTGACCCAAGACCTTTCTTAAGTCTTAGATCCAAACTATTTAAAATTTATCCTTTTATCTCCCTATTTGACATGGGACTAATTCAATACCTCATATCCATTTCCAGTGAATCAACCAACCATTTGAACCACGCTACTCTCCTGTTAAGCCGACTGAATGTGAGACTCTTTCCGACAGCCCATACAGTCTCAGGTGATTCTTTTCCCTATGATACTCTTTAAGTTCTTCATATTTCTTCTTGATATTCAACAACCCATCCCCGTGTTTCTCCCAAGGCTTTTGCATACCAAACAATCTCTGTCTGAGTAGATTTGGCATCCCTGATTAGTTTTTCAAAACTTATGTTGCAACCTCCAATGATCATTGTAGTGCTACTGTCATAATCATCTTATAGACATGATTCTTATGATTGATACACTATAAGTTGTGCTTTTGTAGCTTTCTGAAATGCAAATGACCACTCAACATCTATAAAACAAATTTCTTCATTTACTGAACATACTTATCCCCTGTCTCTTACTATCCTGAATCAACAATTCACAGTAAAAGAGTCATTGCTTTCATCAATTCATTCCATTTCTGAAATTTGTCTTCTTGCTATGTACTATATAATTATATATTGTTAAAAAATGATCTATTCTGTTTCATTACTTCCCTTAACTTTCTGCCAACTCCACCCTACTAACGATGAAACATGCAAGATAATTACTCGGCAATGCAAAAGGTGCAATGTGATAACAAAAATTAAGGCCTGAATTTTACAACAGCAGGCTGTACATGTGGATCCATGGGCATTGAAGAATTAGTTTATCCTTTTATCATTTTGTTGGACCAGCAGAACAAGTTGTTCCCTCCAACTGTAGGCTGCATGTGGATCTTATAATACTAACCCATACGCCTAAATAATTCGATGTCAATTCTTATGCTATAATATTTGTATCCCTACTTCCAACTTTTCAAAATTAATCTTTAAGTTAACACTTTTTTGTTAACATATCTAGCTACTTTTTATAATTAATAGATTCCGAATGGTTCTTTACTTTATTTAGATAAGATAAGAGTTACAGTGAAGGAGGCTTTCTTCTACAGATTTCTGGTTAAGGAGGTATATTTAGGTAAGTACAGTTTGAAACCTGCAACATACAGCTTTTAGAGAATAGAATACTCCAGGAAGTTGTGTGTACAGTTCTCCACTAATTTGAAATAGAACGCATTTAAACAATAAAAACAAAGTTTGTAAGTTATACTTCATTCATTGAGGTGTATGCCCAAATCCTGGCCTCTCCTTCAACCATGATTCTAATACTCATAACTTTTCCACTCATCAATCTTGACTACACATCTAATCTATCTAAAACATTATTTTATGATTTCTATCCTCAACCAAAGCACCTTCTATCATTACTTCTCACCTGTCTTAACATTTTAATTCAGATACTTGCATTTTTTAAGACATTTTTTTCTTAATTGCTCAACACTTTAACATATAAAGCACAGATAGTTCAACAATCTGTCTTATAGAACTCCTAATGATGGGTATTCTATGTTACATAGTGCTTTGATATTGAAAGGACTCGTCATTTTAAACATTCCTACTTGGATATCATGGATAACAACCCCCTCAACCTCTTTGTATGACAAATAATTGATCCTAACAGAAATGATCGCGATTAGGTATTGTAGGCCAGCAATAGGAACTGCACTTTCATAACTTCTACACTTTGCTTTAAGTTATATTCCTATATTTAGTATCATTTACTGACAATTGAATCTTTAGATTCTAAAACTTCTCTCCATATTTCCAATTGAGAAATTATATGTTTGTTGTTTAATCAAAATACAGATGCAAACAAAATACATAAGAGACCTCATCCGGTATATGCCTACTATGTTCATTCATAATTGAGACAAGGTAAAGCACTTTTCCGCTTGAACCTATACATACTTCATTTTATTTTGAACTTGTGTGTGTGTGTGTGTGTGTGTGTGTGTGTGTGTGTGTGTGTGTGTGTGTGAGAGAGAGAGAGAGAGAGAGTTAAACTTGGCTCGAGAAATATTTGGAGCCGAATGCTTCCAAGTCAAATTAAATGTTATGAAACAAATTGGAGGATCCACACCATTTAAATAGGTCTGCATCATTAGGAGTGCCTAGAAACAAATAATCAAAGTGTTTTAAATATTTTTATCCTATGGATCAAGTAAATTGGTGAAAAAGAAAGCGCTTAGATCATTATTAAATAGTTGGATCAAGAATTTGTAAACCTAAAATCAATAGATGTAAGCAGCATGTCACTTTAGGCTGTCCATTAGTGCCTTGTAGATGCATGAGCAAAAACCTCCAAAACACTTCACTTTTTTTTAGTAAATTTAAATAATGTAGATCAACTTCAACAGAGTTGATCTTCAACTGAATTGCCTAACATTGAATTTGAGTGGGAAGGATTCAGCTTTAAATCCTTCCCGAAGGAGTCAAGTCTATTGTGTGTGTATTAACACAACAACAATAAATCAAGTCTAGGAACTATTTCTCCATAAATTATCCCCTATCTAGAAAAAATTTTCATAGGATTAAGTGCTTCACCTATGGGGTATGCTATACAAGTAATATACAAGTAAAAAGCTATCACACTTTACCTTAATCTTGTTTCCAACATGAATGCACAAATGTAAGCACCAAGCTCGACTGAGATTTGGCACTTAGTGTGTTCAAGCTCAATCTTAAAATGATTTCGAGAAGAGTTCTCTTATATTTTCAAGTTGAGATCGCAGCTCCAAGCTCAATTTATGTAATTTCCACCAGAACACGAGTTTTCATTAATAATTTGATCTTTTAACACCGTTGAAACATAATCACCCACCCTCATCTTAAAAGTTCAATCTTCAACCTTGCAACTATTTTGTAACAACTTGAGGTTGTATCATAATTAAGTACGTAGGTATTCCATTTTATATTACAAAGTAACATTGTCAGACTTAGTGGCTCGCATCATAATTATGTATTTAGATTCTTAGACATTCCACGTTATAGAACAAAGAAAACATTGTCAAGCTTAATACATTGACCGAGAAGATAATGATTGATCTATGTCTTGTTTTTAGCTCAGCTGAATTGCGATAGACAGAAATTAGTGAGATTGACCTCTGTTTGATTATTAATTGATTCATAGGAACACACTGGTACTGAATCCGGTCAAATGGACATAATTTAAAAGCAACACATGAAGTCCAGTTCTACTAGTAATACACAGGATAGAATAATGAAGAGAACAAAGAGGGGAGCTGCCAATCAAGTAGAAGAAAAGGATTTCTTGACGAACTCATGATTTATACGGGAACCATTAATTAAGCTCGACATGGCATACTCCTAGACTAGTCTCCTAGTGTTTCCTGACACCTAAAATGTTAGTTTCTCTTCTTCTATGTGTCGCATTCAGAATTTCAGATGCTTGAACAGTGGGGACATATAGAGATATTTCCCCGGCTCCAGTGACATTTCAATATTATATAACATCACGATTTGTTGCAGTGCCAAAGAAATACATGCAAGATGTCGAGTACATAATGTGCTGAATAAGAGGTCTAAACTTATTTCGTCGAACCATGACTCAGCTGGTTAAATACATAGATACAACCATTTGCACATTTATCAACTGTAGGTGTATCCTAAGGAACCCAATTTCACATTTGACTCGTTGAACCACTTTATCATAGTGTGGCACTACCTAACCATGCAATCAATTATGTATTTCTCCATGAATTCAACGAGTGAACCAAGTAACTTAAATTGGGGAAAATGCTAGAAGCCAGGGTTTTCCTAAATTAGCCATCGCCCCTTGAAATTTTAACACAGATATATAAGCCAACAAGAGAAATTCCAATCTCAGAAAAAATTAGAACAAATCAATCGGCAATACCTGAACTCCGCCTTCGCCGAGATTGCAGGGGACGAGGATGGGCCCGAAGCTGGGTTTGTCGGCCGCGGCGGCGGCGACGGGGACCTGTACGCTGAAGCCTCGTGCGGTGCGACGCGGTGGCACCTCGGCCGTCCGATCGTGGTCCTCCTCATCGCCGCCGCCGCCGCCGCCGCCGTGGGGCTCGTCCTTTAGGAATCCGAAAATGGTCCCGAGCCTTCGGAGGATTCCCATTGGCTTGAAGATCCAAGCAAAGGGGAGACAGAGAGAAAAGGAGAGAGGGGTTTGTGTTTGTTTGTTTGTTTCTCTTTGTTTTTTTTTTTTTTTTTTTTTTTTTTTTTGAAATCTTGAAGAAAAGGGGTTTATCGGTAGGTAAGGCCCATTGTGAGGGGGATTGACTCTGTTCTTCTGGAAGACAACCAACGATGTCCCTTGGTCTCCGGTTCTTTTATTTTTCACTGCAGTCCACCCACCGGATCTTTTATTTATCACTGCAGTCCGCCCACTTTCACTTCTCTCTCCCTTCTGATATTTTGGTTTGCGCGTCGGATCCGACCCAACCGGAGTCCGCACAACCACTAGGTTCTGGAAATGCTGTTTATGGTGTTGAGAGGCTAGGGAGGATAATAATAAGGGGCAATTTTTCAAAAAAAACATATTTTTAAAAATTAATTTCAAAAATAAACCCGCCCCAAAATTATTTTCAAAAATGGTCTTCTGACAAGCCACGTCAACGCCATGTCGGCACTAGCAGCCATCTTGGTGTTGGCGGTCGCGGAAGGGGGTTTCGTATCGATCGGAGTTGGCAACCCCGATCGAACGATATATTTTTTTCACTCATATTTGTTTGACTGGGGTTGCCAACCCCGATCATACAATACAAGTCCAATTTCCGGCCAGGGTTACCAAACCCGGTCGAGTAATTTGGCAAAACTGAACTCATCCTCGGCCGGGGTTGACAACCCCGACCTAGAGTGAGTGGATGTGGGACCCACTGGATCCCACATCTATAAACGCTTAAACTCATTTCTTAAGAACCGGTCTCTGTCCAGCTCTCCTCCCGCTCCCTCTTTCTCTCTCTCACTGGCCTGCCCTAGGCTCCTCCGCCTCCGAAGCCCCCAACGCCCCCCCCCCCCCCCCCCCCACAACGGCGCCTCTACACCGTCGACGACTCCCTACAGGTACATTTTCTTATTCTCTCCCTCTCCCTCTTCTACTATTTCTCTCCCCTCTCTCTTTCCGCCGCCCTTGCCCCGCCGCCCCGCCCTATCGACCGCCCCCACTCCCCCCTTCTCCCCTCTCTCTCCTTTATCACTCTCCCCTCTCTCTTTCCGCTGACCCTGACCAGCCGACCGCCCTCACTCTCTCTCCCCCCTTTCTCTCCTATGTCATTCTTTCTATGTCCCTTCTCTCCCTCTCTCGTCACTCTCCCCGTTCTCTCCCCTGTCACTTTCTCTCTCCCTCACATTTTAATTTTAAGTTTTTTAATATCCACAAGTATAGTTCTAAAATGTGATGTAATTGGATGATTTAAGAATTTTAAGGAAATAATTTCAAACCATATGCATATGAATTTAGACTAATATAGTTGTTATCATCATCACCACTTTGTGTCAGGTTGTTATCATCATCACCACTTTGTTCTTGTTATCATCATCGTCACAATATCTAGAGTTCCTCTCGTTTGTCAGTATAACGATACTTTGGCAGTAGATTTAGAGGATACCCAAAATATGTTAATGGGTTAGTAAAATCCGTGATGTTTAATAAACCATTCACATTGCACGAATTGGTAGAGAAAATTTATCGAATCACCAAGATTAATTCAAACGAGTATCAGATTCACTTGGCATGCAACTGGCCACTTGCACAAGTGTGTTTTATAGCCGTGTCAATAACAGATGATGACAACACACGAGCAATACTTCAATTGTATTTGTTTGTGAATTCGGTAGAGATATATGTGGAGAAAAAAGATGTGACCTACTGAATGCATGGAGAATTCACACGTATACTCGATTTGGATAATTAATTAACGAGATTCATGTCCCCAGTATATAATACGCAAGTTTTCATAAATTTTATTATGATTTTTATATATTTCTCTTTATACTAAGTGTGTAGATAACAACTAAATTTGAACAGACTTATCAATCTGGCGCAAGAAGATGTGATCTATTACACTATGTCGACATCACATGTACATCCATACACAATGCATGTCTCCCCAGTTCAAGCGTCGCAAATTGATACAATATATCTCACTCCACCTGAGATAATTCAATACCAATGGAGCATCCAAGTGCAATTAGGTAAAAGTGAACTTTATTGAAATTATCATTTATTCTCAAGGATGACACCTTGACTTTATATTTGTTTATAAATCTTATGTAAGAACTGATACTCACTTGGTACTAGTAATCACTTGATTGTTGGAAACATTCTCGATGCACCCAACACAAGTGCGGAGTGACATCGATGATGGTGATAAAGTGCAGGAAAACAGTGACTTGATGCGCACCGGACGGCTGCACCGGACAGATATTAACCTGCTATTGTACATAAATGACAGTTGGTATATCTCAAGACAATTCTCATACTTTTTAAATTTGATATATTTTGATATTATAATGTTAAAATTTATGATATAGGTTGATGGATTTGTGCCTGCGATGACGATGGTGGAGGAGGCTTTGCTGAACGAACCTGAGAGGGTCTCGATACTCTATAGGACTCTCGCTTTCATAAGGGAGGTGCTAGGTCGAGGCCGATTTATGCGCTCTTCTGGTGCGCCGACCCAACATTATTATGTCTGATGCCCGCGACCTTCTCAGCGGCTTGATGCGCAGGAGAACCGGGACCTTCTCAACAGTGTCGGAAGCTGATGAGGAGTTGGAGGCATGACCATCTCAAGTTGCCCCTGGGCGTGGCGTGGGCACTGGTGAGGACGACGATGAGCACGAGTAACGCGTGCATTATCTTGTTTGAGATGATTTTCTTTTTTATGCTTGTATTTGGATATGATTTGTGGATGTTTTTGATGGATATGATAAGAATTTTGGACAAATTTGGAGTTTAATATGTTATATATTTGATATTGTGATTTTGTGATATAAATCATCATATTGGTGATACGGGCTATGATTGTTAGGATTTTTCCTTATTTTTTAAGAAGTGATAATGGTCAAAAAATCCAATTGTGTTGGAGAAGACGATGGCTTGAAGCAGAAGAAGCAAATCAAGGTGAAATAGTTTCCTTTTCAGGCAATTGCGAGTTTCCTTTTCAGGAGGAGTATGAATAGGATTCAATTAATATTCAATGAAGGTTTATTTCTAAAGATTAAAGGGTCTAAAATCCTTCTCGATCAAGGAGATCAATTTCTAAAAGGATTGATCAAGATTCTTCAACCATCCAAAGACCAAGATCATCTCATAATCCAAATAGGAGTTGTACTGTAAAATCTTATACATAAAAGTTATAACCAAGCATTGTAATTGCCTCAAGCGAGCTGATCTCAAGGAGAAAAGGTGGAGAATATCAAGGAGATAAGAAGGAAGCCAAGCAAAGAGAGGAGCAAAGTGAAAATGCATAGAGATAAGATAATACTCTTGTAATCTAAGTCTAAATTAAGGAAGAAGGTGAATACTCTTGTTATATTAAGAGGAAGGTTAGATCTCTTTATACCAAGTTATTAATAAAGCTCTCTAAAGTTCTCTCCCCGTGAACGTAGGCCAAGTTTGGGCTGAACCACGTTAAATCCTCGTGTTCTTTTTTATTACTCTTTTTGTCTAGATATTGCTAGTTTGCTTTACAATAGTTTTCTTTTGCAAGAACTGATCATATTGCCAAGTTCTGCAAACGTCGATCCTAGGATTAACAATTGGCATCATAGAATTTTAATTTTGTCACAATAATTTATATCAGAGTCAGGTTGATGAAGGGCGATATGTCAAAGATAGAAAGTTCTACGACAAAATTCAAAGCCGAGAAGTTCAATGGCAAAGAAAACTTCGCTTATGACAAAAGAGGTGAAGGCGTTGCTGGTGCAACAGTGTCTTCACAAGACCTTGTAAGGTAAGTCAGCAAAACCTGCAGGTATATCAAACGAGGATTGGGAGAAGATAGATCTAAAGGCAACAAGCATGATCTAACTATGTCTCACAGACAAGGTGATGTACAATATGATGGATGAAGAAATGACTACAAGATTGTGGTCAAGGTTAGACATGTTGTATATGACGAAAAGCTCTCCAACAAGCTGTATCTTAAGAAACAGCTATATGGCTATGCATGAATGAAGGGACAACAGTGTTATAGCATCTAAACTTCTTCAATAAGGTCATCAATGAGATTCTAGTTGTTGATGTCAAGATCAACGAGAAGGACAAGGCATTGATACTTCTCAGTTTGCTTCCAGAGTCATATGATCACATCGTCACCACCATATTCTACGGTAAGGAAACTCTCATCTTAGAGGAGGTCACATCATCTCTCTTATCTAATGAGATTAGAAAAAGGCCAAATCAAGAGGAGCAAATAGGATCGGGTTTGGTGGTCATAGGAAGGAAGGAAGAGGAGAAAGAAAGAAAGATCCAGGGTCATCAAAGGCATATCACTTTTGTCACAGGGAAAGTCATTGGAAGAATGACTGCAAGCGTCGGCAAGTGTGGTTGAAGAAGAAGGGGCAAGCTGTAGAGATAGGCGTAGCATTGAGTGATTTAGAGGAACTAAAGTACTAATGGCTTTCAATGAAGATAACACTTCTCAAGGTAAAGGCTAGATATTTGATTCAGGCAGTACGTTTCATGTGTGTTCCCAAAAGGAGTTGTTTAATTCCTTAGTTACAAAGGAGGAAGGGATTGTCAAGATGGTGGATGGCTCAACTTGCGAGGTCATTGGCACTAGAACAGTCAAGATTACAGAAAGAGATGAGACGTTGTGGACTCTGGAGACGATTCTGTATGTCCCGGAGGCACGCTACAATCTAATATCCATAAGGGTGCTCGATGAAGATCCAAGTGCAACAAAGTGTCGTCACAGTTAGCCCAAGAGACAGGGTAATCCTGGAAGAAGAGAAGTGTGGAGGGTTATACAAGCTGAAGAAACAAACTCAGTTCGACGTAGAGTTTCGAGGATAAACTTTGAAGGGAGTTCATCGCGAGGTGGAGTTTCAAGGAAGACTGCAACGGGATGTGAACCGGGTCAAAGTGTTGCGGAAAGGAGAAATGATGCATTCAGGTAAGGCCCGAGATGACCCAAGCCATGGCAGTAAATCAGTCAAAGGCCCGGGGAGAGGGGCAAGAGTTTAAGGCTTCACGATATGGTTACAACCAAGGAAAGAATCAAGCTATTAATCTGAAATCTCAAGTTGTTTTACTAAAGGCTTGAAAAGCAAGTCAAGGTGGAGATTGTTAGGATTTTGTCTTATTTTTCAAGAAGTTATAATGGTCCAAAAAAATCCAATTGAGTTGGAGAAGACGATGATTTGAAGCAGAAGAAGCAAATCAAGGTGAAGTAGTTTTCTTTTCAGGTGATTACGAGTTTCCTTTTTAGGAGGAGTATGAATAGGATTTAATTCCTATTCAATGAAGATTTATTTCTAAAGATTAAAGGGTTTAGAATCATTATCAATCAAGGAGATCAATTCCTAAAAGGATTAATCATGATTCTTCAACCATCCAAGTCCAAGATCATCTCATAGTCCAAATAGGAGTTGTATTGTAAAATCTCATAAATAAAGGTTGTAACTAAGCATTGAAATTGCCTCAAGCAAGCTGATCTCAAGGAGAAAAAGGTGGAGAACACTAAAGAGATCAGAAGGAAGCCAAGCAAAGAGAGGAGCAAGGTGAAGGTGCATAGAGATAAGGTAATACTCTTGTAATTTAAGTCTAGATTAAGGAGGATGGTGAATACTCTTGTTGCATCAAGAGGAAGGATAGATCTCTTTGTGCCAAGTATTAATAAAGCTCTCTCAAGTTCTCTCTCCGTAGACGTAGGCCAAGTTTGGACTGAACCACGTTAAATCCTCATGTTCTTTTTTATTATTCTTTTTGTTTAGGTATTGCTAGTTTTCTTTACAATAATTTTCTTTTATAAGTACTAATCATATTGTCAAGTTTCACAAACGTCGATCCTGGGAGTAACATTAGTATCATAGAATATCAATTTCGTCACAACAGTGATACTGTGATTTGGTTGTGTAATAGATGTATTATTGTGATGCTTTGAGAAATAGGGTTGTGATATAGATGTATTTATTGTATTGTATTGGTAATATATATGGGTAGGGTCTATTCTGTGGCATCAATCACCAGCTTGGTCGGGGTTACCAACCCCGGTCGGCCAACCCAAACTCCAAAATACTATCTTTTTTACAACCGGGGTTGTTAACCCCGGCTAGAAGTAACGTTAAAAATTTATGATCGGGTTACCAACCCCGGCCGACAAATACTCTACAAACGTCCGACCGGGTTTAGCGACCCCAGTCAAGATGTGGGCTCTGATAACACAGCTTACTTTGACCAGGTTTGCCAACCTGGTCTTAAAATTTTTGGAAAAAATATAATGCACGTCCGGGGTTGGCAACCCCAGCCAAAACACTGGCAGCCATCGTTGACGTGGCACTGACGTGACTGTCAGAGGTTTATTCTTAGAAATTTTTCTCGGAGGGGTCTATTTTGAAATTAAGTTTAAAAATGGGTTTTTTCTGAAAAATTGCCTTAATAATAATTGTGTTAGGCAAATAACACCACTACGGACCGTAGCGTGTTTCCTTGGGGCTTAAGGCATCGGGAAGTATCCACTCAAGCAGTGGGAACGCAGGATTTTTCTTCGGTGTCTATGTAATGGGCTAATTTATAACTTCGTAAATCTATGCATTGTATAATAAAATTTACAGATCAAAATTCACAGATATAGTAACTGTTATAAACTAATAAAAATATAGAGAAATAAAGGAAAAAATCAAGAAAAATTGTTCTTAATCTTGTGTATTCTTCAGTCTTCCTTGTAGCTGCTATTTGTAGGCATATAGAAGCATATGTTACAAAGAGGAGGATGGAGAGGGCACCCACTATCTCATGCATCCACAACATGCATTTACAAGGAAGAAGATGAAGAGGTCACCCACTAACTCATGCATTCACAACATGCATTTATAAGGAAGAAGATGAAGTGAATCTACCTGGGACAACTCTTGGACTAAGTAAAAAATACATATTCATATGCACTTGGTGAGCGTGTGACACTGTCTCATTAAAAGCTTGCCAAGAAAAATCCAGTAGGATAAAAACTTGGGTGAAAGAAAAAGAGTACAATGTGTAGACCTATTGATGACACGCTCCCCTGATGAGACAAACTCTACTTTCAGCATGTAACATCTCTGAGGCGGCGCACTCTAATTTTATTTACCAGCTTCTTGAATGTTAATGTCGGCAATACTTTTATGGCTAAATCTGTCCGATTATCACTTGACCGTATTTGCTGAATATCAACATTGCCTCTCTTCTGGAGCTCATGTGTGTAGAAGAATTTTGGTGATATGTTTTTGATCCTGTATCCTTTAATGTAGTCTCATGTAATTTGTGCAATACAAGCAGTATTATCCTCAAACAATATTGTCCGCATGATTCTTGAATATGTTGTATCATAGATCTTAACCATATGCCTTCACGATTTGCTTCATAGCTTGTAAGAATTTTAGAGCGATTGGATGAAGTGGGAACTATATTTTGTTTTACAGATCTCCATGAAATAACGGTGTCATCGTACGTGAAGATATTGCCCAAATCACCTGTGCTTTAGGAATTGAATCCTTCAAGGATCTTCATATATATATATATATATATATATATATATATATATATATATATATATATATATATATATATATATATATATATATATATATATATATATATATATAATGACTCATATAAATATACTGTAATTGCATTCGTAAGATGTATGCTTAGTCCTTTTGAGACTACCAAAAGTGATTAATACCGAACAGGTGGCATCCATTACAAAAAATAAGTTTTTCCAAAATCAATTCCAGGTGTCTACAGGAAACCTTGTGCTACAAGTAGAGTTTTGTATCTTACAATCTCATTATTTTCATTTATTTTTCAAATAAATGCCCACTTGTATCCTGCAGGCTTTTAATTTCAGGCATTTGGACTACATGTTCAAAACTTTACGTTTTGTTAAAGAGTCTAATTCTGCATGTATTGCTTCTTTCCATTTTGACTAATCATGTCTACACCAAGACTCTTCAATAATTTATGATTCAGGATCCTCATCACTTATGGTGATTTCAAGTCTTATTGTGAAGGCAAATATGTTGTCAATAATAATATTATTTTCTATTTCATATATCTCCATTTGATACAAAATTTATTGATATATACTTATTTTCAGGTACATGTGTCTCTTAAGAGATTTTTTGTTTTTTATCTATTAATTCTATTGCATGCTTTTGTTATATTTACTCTTCTGGAGTATCCATTTCTATTGCCTTCTTTTGTTTCGTGGACTCTTCCAGAGTGCTAATTTCCTTATTCAATTCTTGGGGCCTTCTTTTTTGGGAAATGTGTCTTTTGTGCTGACTATTTTTGGTTCAGAGTCTTCATTATCTGTTACATTATCTAGAGCGACCACATATGCAAAGGAAATATCAACAATAATTTTCTTTCTATCCCTGCTTTCTCTTGTACTCATATAATTGAAAAAATCTCTTCAGATGTATCCGCTTCTTCATGTGTGTGCATCTTCATGGGCTATTTTTCCATTAATTAATTATAAATTGATCAGTTATTTTCTCTTAAATATTACTTTTTGAAAAATTTATCCTTCGTGTGTTCTTTTCTTTCGGGAATTTTTTATCTTTTAAACCAACATGACTATCACGCTTCAGGCATGCATTTGAAGTATTATTAAATTGTTCTATAGGGATATCAACCCGAGTTGAATTATTTACATCCGATATATGAGATTTTATTATTTTTTTTGTATTAGTAATTGCATCGGGTAACTGGTTTGTAATTTTCTGCAAATGAATAATTTTTTAAACTTTGACTTCACTTTGATTTATACATTGGTCAAGATGAGACAATGATGATGCGTTTTATGTAATTTAACGTCGTTCCTCAAGAAATGACAGTTTTCTTTCCTTAACAGCGGGAAATTGTCTTATCAAAATGACAATATGCAAAGCATGCCTTAAACATATCACTCCAATGTAAATTTCAATTTTTAGTAAGCCAACATTAACACTCATTATATAAAAGAATCTTCTAATTCTTAAATGAATGATTATGTGAAATTTTAATTATTCGATGCATCATTGTTGACCTCGGTTGACCAAGTCTGTCATATTAATGCATAAATAGTTTTGAATCTTTGAACTCTTGGTTCATCATGATAATTAATTTTATTGCTTTTATTTTCATAAAATATAATTTATATGAAAAAGTTGAGAGTTTTTCTACTATATGCTTCTGATATGAGGTAATAAAAATAATACAGATAAATTATATCTCCCTTTATTCATAGTTTCAATATGAAGCTTATTAAAACGTATATCCTAAAGTTGAGTAGATTTTTTCTGAATCTGTTATAATACAATGCATCTTTGGCATAATATTTGTTCCTTCAGATAGTGTTACATTTTCTTTTTCAGAGTTTTCAATTAAATTTACATTATTTGAAATTGTATTGACATTGGCTTTAACTAATTTTAAATTCAAAAGATATTTCTTATCTCGAAAATGATATGTGTCGTTGCACTATCAATCAGATAGACATATCCATCATACATCTTAGAATTGCTCAGTACATTAAAAATTTTCATGCTTCTTCTTACATATATGAATGGTACATGGTCACAATCATATCAAGTATATCAAATTAAGCGCAAATGCATGTATCATATAGAGAATACCTCAAATATGTGTGTGTGTGTGTGTATCATTAATACACCAATATAACTCAAATATCACACAAGTATGCACAAGATTGAATAAATAATTGATCTCACCAAATATAAGTTTGTAAGATATTTGATATAGCGAAAAAAATGTACGGATATGTAAATATGCACAAACTCATTAATTCATATATATTCATAAAATGATAAGATTAATTAAAGCATGAACATATATGAGAATACTTAAATGGATAAACTAAATTGAGGTACTCGGGAGATGCTAGTGCATTCATGCCATAAAAATATCACGAACACTCATTCAAAAATAAATTACACATATTTCATCACATTCAAATGTATTACATATCACATATTTCTACATATGACATATATCAAGTGTGCACAAATGATACAACTACTATCCAAGCATATATATGAATCATTAATAGCGAGCATATGCTTAATATTGAAAATATTAACTTGAATTCATTCATATAAAGTATTTATAAAAAAATTTATGAATGAATGAAATGCACATAAGAATATACATGTATTAAAATTAGAGAGTTACAAATTATTACATAACTGTAGCAAATCATAACTCAAATAGTTTGTATAATCTATTTAAAGAAGGATATGACCAATAAATATGCTCTACTGGCATGTGAACTCAATTCGTTATTTCTTCTTTTGAGTTTTGGCTATGCATGAATATACATAAAATAAGTTTATAAGAATATAGAAGAAAAAAATCTCAAAGTAGAATTAATCATCAATATACAAGAATAGTCTATAACTTCATCATCAAAACTATCAGATGTCAATGTGATAATCAGGCATCATAAAAAAATCATAAATTAAATAAGAGAAGATTACATAAAAATCATAAAAATTCACATAAAATTTGATGACAAATATAACATAAAGTTTTCTTTAAAAACTTGTAAAACTATCATATTCAAGAATTCATTGAGCATGTTCTAATTACCTTTAAATGTGATAAAGACAACCATTGACTTATTTTGTTGATCACACAAAATATTATCAAAATCAGTAAACTTTATTTCTTTTTTTTTCTTTTTTTTAACCTTAATGTATGCTTGATATAAGTCAATAAAATATCTTGCAATATAACAGATAGAAGACCAATGACCTTTTATGTCACACCTATATCATTCTTCATAATTTTTCTTTTTAGCTTTAACTTGCAACCTTTTTTCCTTTTCCTTGATTTCCTCCATTTTAGTTCCACTTCTGGTGGTAGGGTGTGGCTCTCTGGTTTTAACCATAATTATGGCCACCTTAATTTTTAGAGTTAAATTGGTCATGATTATGATAACGAGCATGCCCAAAAATACTTGCATTCGCTTCAGGAAATGATATACTTGCATTCACTTCAGGAAATAAGGCACTCGCATTCACTTCAGAGAATGATTTTGAGCCAGTTGGATGAGATTGATGATTTTTCATCAAAATCTCATTATTTTATCCAGCAACTAGAAGGCTTGAAACTTGCTGAGAATATTTGTTAAATCTTCTTTCACGGTATTGCTGCTGTAGGAGCATATTGGATACATGAAAAGTGGTGAATATTTTGAATGTATAATTAATTCTAAGATTCTCAAATTATAAATCAAATAGAAAGAACTACATGTTCAAGTCCTAAAATTTAGGGCTTCAGACTCTAAATTTATGTTTCAATTTAGTACTTCAGATTCTATAACCCTTTAAAACTTCAAGTTTAAAAAATTTGAGCTGTGATCTTCAGGTTCATATATGAGTAATTTAGAACTTCAGATTCTATAATTATTTAAAACTTCAAGTTTAAAAATTTCGAGTTGTGAACTTCAGGCTCATATATGAGTAATTTAGAACTTCAAATTTTATAATCATTTAAAACTTTACGTTTAAATTTTTAAGGCTTGAACTTCAAGTTCATTATGAATAAAAGAAAAATTAATCTTTCATGAAAAATGTTAGAAATATATCAGGAACGAGTGATGTTTGAAACCAGATATAGTCTTTATAGAATTGAGACAAGCACAGTTAGATCACTATAAAATTCAAGTCATCTCTGTACATTCAAATATTAGCAAGACAATTGGATCAAATAAAATAAAAATTAAGAAAAATAAGTATACCTAGACCGAGACCCGCAACCATGCAAGTATCTCAGTTGAGAATAAGAGAATCATGCTGATAACATATTATAAACTAAGAAAAATATAGAGAAATGAGAGAAAAAATCAGAAAAAATATTCTCAAACTTGTGTATTCTTCATTCTTCCTTATAGTCTCTATTTATATAGAAGCATAGGTTACAAAGTGGAGGATCGAGAGCCATCTACTATCTCATGCATTCACAACATGTTTTTACAAGGAAGAAGTTGAAGAGGTCATCTACTAATTCATGCATCCACAATATGCATTTACAAGAAAAATGTGAAGAGTTATGATGGTCATTCACTATCTTATACATTTACAACAGTAACAGAATTATGTGCAACTATAATTTTTAAAAAACATGCTTACATACGCATACTTTGTCAAAATAATAATCACCAAATCATGTATTAATAATTACAAAATATTTTTTAACTAAGACCTCACGCTAATTCTCCATCACTAAATAGTTTTGATGAATTTCAATATTGTGGTGGGGATTTTCCGCTACACACAATTAGACACTCCTGATTGATACTGTCAAAAACATAAACATTTTTGAGGTCAAGTACACCAGTGTGATGGCGGCCGAAGACCTTCGGTGTGAGAATAAGTATCTTTTTTTGAAGAAAAGTAAAGAATATTGTAAGAATGTATCTTAGTAGTAATCAGAAACTAATCTCTTTCTTTATGAAGATAGAGATTTACTAACCCACCTGAGTTATCATCTGGGTGCAGATATTTTGGATCTCCATAACTGCATGATCTACTCGTTATAAATTTCTCGTAATATCCTGAATCGCGTCGCTTGATCATTGGGATAGCCATGTAGAGATATCCACCACTATGCATAACAGCTCGCATTGATTTATGGGCGTTGTAGCGTTTGAAACATGGGGATATCTGGCAGTATAGCTGAATTCACAAATCGCGGGATCATGCCATCCAGTTGTAAGCAACAGGCTTGAGAGGGTCTTTGTGTCAGAGCCTTGGGTAGCTCCAGAAAGGATCTTTGTGCCGGTTATTGGAGTCCCTGGATAATTGCACAACTCCGGTTAAGTAATGTCTGACCAGACGTAAGCTCAGGGTGAGGCCTGAGGCTTTATTTTTGGGCACATTTTAGGCTTGTATGTGAGGTGGGGCCCACTAGCAAAGAAGCGATGCTTCCATGCGATAGGACACGTGGCGTGATCTCATCATGCATTGAAAATTGACTAGTATAGACCCCCCCCCCCCCCCCCCCGCTTTCCCTCTTTCTGGAGTTTACGATCAAAAAGGGGGAAGCGTAACCGACTCAATTTTCTGACTAGGATCTGGTTTGTTGCTTTGTGGCTAGGAAAAGGTAATCAACGCATCTCTTCATATCTTGCATATTTAATGTTGTCCCGGCTCTGTATGGCCAGCTGTCAAATCATATGCTCGATCTGCATGCGCAAAAAGAGATAGCCATCATTGCTTGATGGGACTCGTTGAGATTTGTGCGGCGATTCGATTTGAATCAAGGATCACCGTGACACCTCGATTCAAACCCTGGATTATCTTTGTGATGACATCTCCCTCTACATATAATTGAGGGGAAGAATTTGGGGGGTTTATGTTTGAAAATCCTAGCTTCCAAGTCTTTCAAGCTTTATTATTCCCAGCCCCCAAATTTGTGATCTAAATCTCCATTGTTGATTGAGTCTGAATCAGATTTCATCGATAGAGAATCAAGGAAATATTGTTGCCACCGATAAGAAGAGGAAAAGATCCGCTCTCAGGACGAGGGCAGCGATGACTTTGATCCTAAGCCGTCTCTACTTCACAACCAGGAAGAGGTTGACGAGTATCTATAAAAGCATCACAAACTCTTATCTCCTAGTATTAAAGTGGAGTGGTGCCATCCTGATACGAATCACAAGGTTTCTCCACCTAACAGTGGTGTATATTTCCATCCCTAAATCCTAGCGCTGGGCGTGTAGTTTTCCTTGATTGACTTCGTTTGCCAGGTGTTGGTATTATATAATGGTGCTTCCACTCAGTGCGTGATGGGTGATTTTAACTATGAGGCTTTTTGCACCACTTCTCCGCTTCCTTGTACAGTTTAGAAGATTTCTCCTCCTTTCATAATGAAAAAGCTCTCGTCAGGAACTCGCTCTTTCAGTCTGCGTGCAAATTGGGGTAAACTGATCGTTAATCTTTCTGATAGTGATCATGGGTGGAGCTCCACCATCATTCGAGTCTCTAGTCCCTGGGTGGCGATGGAAGCAAAGGCCTGTGGGGGCGGTCCGATGACTTGGACCACGAGCCCCATCACACAAGGTGTTAAGCTGACCACGGATTCATGGAATGGGCGAACAGACTGCTCAATATAGATTACGATAGCTGTAATTGGAGTTGGTTGTTAGACCCACATAAGCCTGTGATGCCCCCCGATGTCCCCAAAGATAAGTCTGCAGTAGATGATGTAGTGTAGCCGACTCTTGGCGCTGCCATGGAAGAATATGGTGAAGAAGAGTTTCTGCTCAGGGAAGTAGAGGGTGAGTCTTAAGCAAGTGCTGCCCTCCAAAGGGCGATGAAGGCAAAGGGGAAATCACCTGCTCGTACCAGCTCGCTAAGGAGGAAAGGATTCGAGCTAATCTCCTGAATGCTGAATGTTAAGGATGAAAGTATCAACCTTATTCCCTTTTTTATTTTTGCACTTCACATTCATATCTGCAATTCACAGGGTGTCCATGGCGTTACTTTACAGGTCCGACAATGAGGCAATGAGCAGAAAAGTGCAGAAGCTTCACAGTGTCTCGATTTTAGATAAGAAGTCGAGCTCCAGAAAGAAATTGTTCCAGTTGCTCTGAGAAAGTCGACCGAGATGCTGATTCTACATGTCATTAAGTGTCCGTAAACGCCTTCGATGAGGGATTTTTCTAATTCCCATGGTGGTGATATGCCTTCCAGGATCCAAATGCCTAACCAGCACCCGATTTTTGGGAGAAAACTCTACTGTGCAACCACTGAATGAGGGTTCATCCCCGGCTGGGCATGACGCGAGCCATCTCCTGGTCTCTGGAAGAGATTCAACTCTGATGTTTCCCTATGCACGTAAGCCCCGGCCTTCAGTTCATAACTAATTGCCATAAGACATGGCAGGGAGGTTGTCCTGAGTGGGGAACTTCCTCGATGCACTGAAGGAGTCCAAGAGGCTTGAAATAGGAGAATCTCTTGCAAAGGTTTATTGATTTATGGTTCTTCCTTATGGCAACTGCATTATTTGTTAATGAATTCTTGGTTTTTTGCAGAGTGTGTCTCTCATTCATGGAGTGGTGAGCAGTCAATAAACTGATTTAAAAGCAAAGAGTGAGATTATCGCCAGATTGAGAGGGGAGGTCGTCAGGCTAATTCATTATTTTTGTTGTTTAGTTAGTTGACAAATGTGACATCTACCAACATGTTTAGCAACATCGCGTTTCGAACTAGGCTAATAGAACCTATACTTGATAGCATAGTCTTCTCATTGACAAAGTGTCCACCTATACCACCGACATGCAATTTTCAAAAAGAAAGTCTCTAAGAGAGGTTCTTGGAATGCATAGCTTACGGCCTAAAATAAATATTCATCATGCAGAACAAATCCATTAACTTCTCGTGTTTCATTTTTTAGTTTCGCATATGTATCATGGAAATTAGGACAAGACTCGTAATCATCTATCAGTCTCTTAAAACCACTAAGTACAATTGACATCTAAGTCAAAATGAATATTTTGAAGCTAAGAGCGTCAATGACTTTGTTTTCAACTCCTATTTTATGACGTAAGGTGAATGCGTAGTCCTGTAAGAACTCAATCCAACGACCATGTCTAGCATTCAACTTCTTTTGGGAGTATATGTATTTCAAAGCCCCTTATTGTAAAAATCGAACGAATTATTGTGGTAGCAAATAATATCGCCAATAAAGAAGTACTTGAATTACCTTATAGAGCTATTTATCATAGGTATAATATTTTTACTTGGTGTCATTCAATTTCTCACTAAAGTAAGCAACTGAGTGCCCTTCTTAAGCTAAGACTCCACTTACACTTATGCCGGATGCATCGTACGTTACTTTAAAAATCTTAAAAAAATCAGGGAGATGCATAATTGGGGCACTGACCATTCTTACCTTAATCTCGACAACGCTTTAGCAGCAGCGCTAAACCACGCAAACTCACCTTTCTTTAGACAGTCTGTAATTAGGGCCATGACAATGCTGAACCCTTTTATAAACCGTCGGTAGAAGGTAGCAAGTCCGGGGAAGCTTCTCACCTTACAGATAGTCTTTGGTTTTGATCATTTTTCAATAGCTCTCACTTTTTCGGGATCTGCAGAAACTCGTTTGAAAAAATGACAAAGCGTAGAAAGTGAACTTGTGTTGCAAGAAAGGCACATTTCTTCGGTTAGCATACAATTCTTCCTTTATCAACACAGTACAAACTTGACGTAAATAGTCTAGTATTGCTCACAAGAGTGGCTATAAGTGAGGATATCATCAAAGTTAATTACAAGAATTTTTTTCATAAAGGGTCATAGTACTTGAATCATCACTCGCATAAATTTATTCGGAGCATTGACCAACCCAAAAAGCATAACCATTCATTCATATAGTTCATCTTTCATCTTGAAAGAGGTCTTCCATTCATCTCCCAGATGAATGCGAATTTGGTGATTGCCACTCTTAAGATCTATCTTAGAAAAGATTATGGTATCAGATATCATATCTAGCATATCATCCAACCTTAAAATGAAAAAGTGGTAATTGATTAAGATCTTGTTAATCGCTTTACTATCCACGTACATACATCATGATCCATCTTTCTTCGGTGTTAATAATGCGGGGACCACAATGGGCGCATGATTTCTGTAATGAAATTCTTATTTACTAATTCATCTACTTTCCTCTTGAGCTAAGTATGCTCGGTTGGGTTCGATTGGTAATGTGGCAAGTATGACAGACTTGATCTGGGTACTAGATCGATAGCATGTTGGATATCATGCATCGGTGGTAATTTATTCTGAAGGTCTTCAGGGAAGACGTCACTAAACTCCTCAACCATGGGAGTGACTTTTGGAAGAATAGTGCTATCCAACATCTTAACCACTTCTCTAGCAATTAGGATCATGCATGGAGTATCGTTCTGAGTTCTTAATCAAATTTTGTTACACTGATTAAATTTACTCCTTTTGACTTCTTCGGTGCATTAGGTTTAGACTTTTTAGTTATAGGTCGGTAGGGTGTCAATTTAATCTTCTTACTCTCATTCTCAAATCCACACATGTTCAATCGACCATGAATGATAACATCATTATCGTAGAGCCATGGTCGTCTTAGTATGATTTGACTTACATCCATCATAACCACATCACACCATATCTTTTCTTTATAAACATCAAACTCAATCGAAAAAAGACATCGTTGTTTCAGGTTTAGGGTCGTGGAATTGATTCATGACATCTTATATGGATGGAGATGAGGTTCAACCTTCCATCCAACCTTTTCAATCATTTTGGACAATACTGCATTGACACAACTTTTACTATCCACTATTATTTTTCAATTCTTGTCTCTAATCTTAATGAATGTGTGAAAGATAGCAATTCTTCTCTAATCATCCTTATCTTGTGAGAACGCACACCGGACGACATATTTGTAATTTGAAGGGCGAGTTAAATATAGTTTCATTCAGCATTAGAATCTTTTTGGTCATAATCGAAATCGTCATCTTCATTTATGTTTAAGTGACATGTAACTTTCTCATCATCAGACTCGGGAGCTTGTGTGGGAACTCCTTTAATGGAGGTTATCTTCATTTCGCTAGGACGATTAGCGTCGATGAGACCGTAACCTTGACATCTATAACACTTAGTGAAGGCACTAAATTTGGAAGAAGTTTTCTCCAGGGGGTTTGCTGCGATCATCACTCTGTTTTCCTTTGAAATCGTTCTTTTGGGAGGAGGATTGGGTGCTAGACTTATTGAACAGGGAAAAAGAAAAAGTCCTAGTCACACTTGATTTTGAATCAAAACTCCTAGTGTTATAATTAGACCTAAGGGAATCTAGATCTTAACTATGGCGTAGGTTTTCTCTAATTCGGTGACTCCTCTAACTAACAATTTGATTAGCAAGTCTTTTTTAAGTCCGACTATGCACCTAGAAAAGATTTGAGCTTGTTCTTCCTTACTGAAAGTACTGTATCTAATGAGGAACTTATCAAATTTTGTAACGTACTCTTTTACTGATTTATTGCCTTGAGTGTATTGGTACCACTTGTTCATAAGACGATCATTAAATGATGGTGGCAAATGCTTTCCTTTCAGCTCATCCTTCATCATATCCCATATTTTATTAGTCATTGAAGTCGGGATGCACGTATGTTCTTTAAGTTGGTGCAGTACTGACTAACTTGACCGATCATTTCATGGCAACAAACTTAATTTTTTTGGCTTAGTGAGGTTGTACCATGTGAAGTACTTATCTAGTTGGAGTGTCCAATCTAAAAAAATTGTGGGTCATGACGGCCATCAAAAGTGGAAAAATCAATCTTAATATTCTTCAGAAATTAATCATCAATTGGGTGGGTTATCAATGTTATCTCGATGGTTGTTTTGCGATTAGTTTGAATTTTCTCCAGCAATGGAGGATTCACAATCAGTCACTAATTTATCTACTTTCTCGTTAGTCCTATCTAACTCAGTGGTTAATGTTTCACGTATAGCATGAGATCAGCTAGGGTAGGTTGGGAGGTCATAAAATCAGTGTTTGGTTCACTAATCTCTCTTAGCAGGTATGAGTTTTCACTACGGGTTGACATGCAATATATGAGTCTTAATATGGATGCAAATATATACTATTTTTTATTATATTTTGAAACTTTTATTTGATTTTGAAAAAAAATCTGTTTTCTAAAATTGGCGGGTCAGTCAAACCTCAATTTTACCAGTCCAATTGGCCAGATCGGCATAACTCAAGCGGGAGATTTTTCACACTTGGCGTTCCTTAATTATAGAACCACATTGAGTACCCTTCCTTGATTAGACACCAATCATACAAAATTTCAGGGAAAACTTACCTTTCAAGGCTTCCTAATTTACATTAATTTTTTTGCTTTTGAATAAATCTAAGTAGAAGCGAAAAGCAAATAATTATAACTAATATGCAAATCTTACCTAGCTGCTCTGATACCAAGATGATGTGAAACGTGTACGGGACAGAAACAAAAGATAAAACAACTCAAAGAGACGTTTCTCCAACAAGAAGATCATTAGTAGGAAAACTAGTTAAAACAAATAATATCAGTTGTGATTTTTTTGGCATGTTTTGCGTAATCAATATCAGAAATTAATTTACTAATTAGATTTAGGATTATACAAGTAAACGAGTTCTATACGCAATAAAAAAAAGCAAGCGATCATAAGTGAGAAGCAGACTCGCTCGCTCACTTTTGATGTAGACAACATATCTATATAGATAACAGACTAGATGATGTATATCTAAACTTATAATTAAGAAGTTTGATGTAATAAGAAAAAATTTGAGATGATTGTAAATTTGATTTTAACTTGCTTGTTGATTATGAGCTGATCTTTAAATTCACACAGATGAGAACATGTACAATCGACAGAAATATGATCGTCGAGGAGTCAAGACACTTATGCAAATGATGTAGAAGTTGCTGGATTTGACGAAGATTTATTTTAGAGGAAGAAATTTGAAAGGGAGTTAGAGAGAGAATAGAGATATATAAATCAATTAGAGTATCCCACTACTAAATGAGTCTAATTAGGGCATACCACCACTAACAGAATTTAGGATCGAGAAATTCAATAATCAAACTCAATTGTGAGTGAAGAAAAACTTTCATTGATTGTTTATTGAAAAAAGTGAATACATGGGGTCTTTATATATGCTACAGAATTGTATCTCCTATTTATATTTGAATTACATAATCCAACTCCTAAAAAAAATTAAAAGTCTAAAAGAAAGAGAAAAATATATAAAAAAGAAACTAGTAATCCTACTACAAATCAGATTACTAAAACAAAAAAAAATGAAATAGAAACTAGAAAACCTATTACTACTCTATTTTACAACTCCTTCTAAAACGAAATTGCCATGATATTCTTGGGCCTCCTTTGGTACACTTTTCAAGCTTTTGAATTGAATTTTGAATTGGGCTTCGACTTCATGATGTCTACATCAATTAAGTTCTAATGCAAGAAAGTTATTAGAGAGGTTAGATTAAATGCAATATTTTGTACCTCTTCTTTTGATTAATAAAATAATTTTACCGTTCATATATATAATATATATATATATATATATATATATATATATATACATATATATATATATATATATATATATACATACATACATATATATATATATATACATATATATATACATATATATATATACACACATATATATATATATATATATATATATATATATATATATTATATATATATATATATATATATATATATATATATATATATATATATAGAGAGAGAGAGAGAGAGAGAGAGAGAGAGAGAGAGAGAGACTTCGGTTATTTGAAAAGGGCATGGAGATGAAATATTCTCATTCAAATTGAAGATCTACTCGAGTTGATCTATATTATAAAGAGTGCTTAAAATTAAAAATTCAAGCATTTTGAATACTTTTTGCTTATTAATCAAGTAGGCGCAAAATGAACGCTCGAAACAGTGAGTTGATTAGTTTAATGGTGTAGAATATTTGAAACCTAGCAAAAAATGTTGTGTGAGGGTTTTTAAATATTTAGATTATGATCAAATAATTGGATTAAAAATTTGTATGTCTAAAGACATAGATCTAAGTAATATGCTATTTCGGCTGTCCATTTTGTGCCTATTTGATGCATGAACAAGAAGATTACAAAACACTTGATTTTTATTTTTTTAGTTACTTTAAATAATGGAAATCAACTTTAACAGAGTGGATCTTGTATTTGAATGCCGTCATATTGAATTTGAGTTGGAATGATTCATACTCAAATCCTTTAGGAAATAGCCATGTCTATCTCTCTCTCTCTGCATGTGTGTATTGTACTATTTCTAAGCTAGGTGGATAAAGAGCGTCAGAGATGCACTGTTTTTTTTAGGAAAGAACAATCATCTTGTACGTCTGCAAGTGGTAAAACCAGCTTTTTGCTGTGCCACACATGTTTCTTCCCTCGTGGCTGTAAACCATACTGAAATATTTATCATTAATAGTTTTTGTGGCCTTTCCTCTATTACCTGCTAAAATTGCACTTCTTAACCATGAACAATGGAGTTGAAAATGTGATGCTTTAACCAGTTCTATTATCTGCTAGTCTGTAGACTTGGTAGATATTGTTGTCTACATCTACACCACATGAAAAAGTATCTAATATTTTTCTTTATGAAGCCACACGTTCACTAACTATGATTGCGAGGGGTGACTTTTCCATTGATTATGCCTTTGGTAGGTTCCAATGTTCACTGCATCGGATTACATGTGATCGTTGGTAGCTCAGCATCCTGATTTTTGGTCTTCTCAGGTGTTCAACCTGTCTTGGTCGCATGTTATATCTGATTTTTGTTTCAGGATGGTGGCAACAAACTTTATTTTATTTTATTTTTTTGTATTTTTGTGCTTCTCCTCCGTGATAAGAAAACGGGAGTGCAAACAATTAAAACACAAGAGGGGTGTGTACTCTTGAAATCAAATATTATGCAAATGAGGATATAAGATACAGTAGGAATAGAGAAGATTTCTATTGATTCAACTTGATGAAAATAACTAGTTACATGGCCTTTATATGTGGTCTAAAGATAAACATAAAAATCAACAAAATTAAATACATTCATGCAATATAAATAGATTAGGTTCATCCCCTTGACTACATCACAAAATACGAAGTGTTTTGTTCATTGCATGAAGAATATTCTCCAATATATCGGAACACGAGAAGTTTGTAATTAGGTTCAATGTGTCTTGAGAAACCGAGGAGACAAACATGATATGAAGAAGTCTAGCTTATATTTTCAATAGCCTCCCTTAAGCTAGATTACCACTATGCCAAGTTTTTCCTTCATCTTCTTGAAACGTCATACTTCAAAGTTTTTGTAAAGATGTCAGCAATTTGTTCTTGTGTTTTGCAATGCATGACATTGATCTCACCATTCTTTTACTAAGTCACGAATGAAGTGATACTTGATCCTTATGTGCTTGCTTTTCTCATGAAAAACAGGATTCTTTGTAAGAGAAATAGCTGAACTATTATCATAAAAATAATGTAGTTCCTTCAATTTGTTCATGATTGAGTCCAAATAATGCTTTCTTCAAATGACACAGCTTATTTTCTGCATTTTTCTTCACATAATCAGGTGGATGGTTCACATAGACCTCTTCTTCTAGAAAACCATTTAAGAATGTTGATTTGACATTCAATTGATAAACTTTTCTTTCTCTTTGTGCTGATAAAACTAGTACAATTCTTATAGTTTTAAGATGAGCAATCGGGACAAATACTTCTTAGTAATTAATACTAAATTTTTTGTTTGTAATCTTTCACCACCAACGAACCTTGTATTTGTCCACTTCACCTTGTGAATTCAGCTTGGTCTTGTAGACCCACTTCACATTAATAGTTTCTTTCCTCTTGGAAGCTCCACAAGCTCCATGTTTTGTTTATTTAGATGGCATCAATTTCTTGATTCATAGCATTCCTCCACTTCTTTTCTTTTGAAGCATCTTTAAAGAAATCGGATCCGTATCAGTAAATAAAGTAAAATTCACTAAGTCTTCATTCAGATGTTTTCTTGAATCTTCATAAATCTTTCTCAGGCTCTTTGTTTTTCAGGGAGGAAACTTGAATTTGTCGGTGAAGATGTAGATGACGAAGACGAGGGTGGCAAAGACGAAGATGAAGAAGAATGAGGAGAATAAGGTGGAGTGTATACCTCTTCGTGATCATACTGAATTAGTTTTTCTTCTTCTATGTCCACACAAACAAATTTGCCTTTTGAATCGTTTGTACTCCAATTTCAAGCTTCTTCTTCATTGAACTTTACATCTCTGCTAATAATAAGCTTCTTTGTGATGGGATTATATAGTTTATATGCCTTGGAGCGTTCACTATATCCCACGAAGATGCACTTTTCATATTTGTCATCCACTTCTTCCTTGTCTCATCTGGAATATGAGAGTAAGCAATGCTGCCGAAAACTCTCAAATGTGCCACGCTTGGTTTATGTCCACTCCAAACTTCTTGAGGAGTTTGATTTTGCAATTTTGATGATGCCCGGTTCAAAAGATAGATAGCACATGCTATAAATTCAGCCCAAAAATATGGAATGCCTTTTGCTTTCAACATACTTTGAGCTAATTCCATAATTGTTCGATTTTTTCTCTCAACAACGCTATTTTGTTGAGGAGTATATCGAGCAGTAAGTTGATGCCGAATGCCATTTTTCTTCAAGAAAGCTTCAAATTTACCACCAACATATTCACATCCGCGATCGATACGTAAAGTTTTTAATGGGAACCACTTTTCCTTTCGACCAAAGCCTTGAAGCTTTTAAAATATTCATAAACTTTTGATTTTTCTTTGAGAAAGAAACCCAAGTCTTCCTGCTATAATCATCAATAAATGTGAGAAAATACCAATTATCTCCAATCAAAGTAGTGTGCATTGGACCACAAAGATCCGAATGTACAATCTCTAAAGGATGTGATGCTCTCAATGATCTTCCAACTGGGAAAGAATTTCTGTGATGCTTGCCAAGTATGCATCCTTCACATACTTTCTCTTGAAGTTCAATAAGTGGCATGCTTTTAACAATATTCTTGCTACACATATAAGAGAGGGTCTTGAAACTCAAATGTCCGAAACGAAAATGCTATAGCCATAATTTGTCTTGGATAGTAGTATGCATGCATGAATCAATTTGAGAATTAAGCTTCAAAGAAAGCATCTTATTTTGTGTCATTTTCATCTTTGTAATAAGGGTATCGTGTTTGTCCTTAATCTCACACATATTTTCATTGAAATGAACATGAAATCCTCAAAATAGAAGCTGACCGACACTAAGAAGATTATGTTTGAGTCCCGGAATATAGAAAACACTAGAAATACGCTTTTCTCCTTTCTTTGTTTGCACAAGAATATCACTTTTTCCTTTCACGAAAAGTCTGTTGTCATCACCGGTCTGGACTTCGCTTGTAATAGATTCATCAAGGTGCACGAACACCTTCTTGTTTCCGGTCATTTGATTGCTACATCCACTGTCGATGTATCACACTTCATCATGTGCAATTTCTTCAACACTACATGCGAGAAAGAGAGTATCATCCTCACTTTTCTTTTCTCCCTCATGCATGAAGCATGATTCTTTCTTCTTCTCATCTTCAATTTTCTTCCTGCAAAATTTAATTGTGTGTCCATATTTTTGATAATAAAAACATTGGGTATTCCCAGAAGAAGATCTTTCTCTTCCTCTTCCTCTATAAGAAAAAAAAAGATGTATGAGCGTCATCACTTGCTTGATGTCGTCCGTCATCGCCTCTACCTACAGTAAGACTTTTTCCTCTTTCACAATTAAAACCTCTTCCTCTCCTTCCTCCGGAGCCACCTCAAAAAGATATATGTGCTTGGAAGGCTTGCTCAAGAGGAGTAGTATCATATTGCTTCATCTGAAGTTCATGAGATTGAAGTGATCCCAATAAGTTTTCTACAGATAGTGTAGATAAATCTTTTGATTCTTCAATAGCCACTACAGTAGACTCAAATTTTCGAGTCAAACTTCGTAGAAGGTTCTCAACAATTCTTTGATCCTCAATCTTCTCACCATTCACTTTCAATTGGTTAACAATAGAAATAACCTGATTAAAATAATCTTCAATAGATTATTAGTCTTTCATTTTGAGTGTATCAAATTCACTACGAAGAGTTTGTAGCCTTACCATCTTCACCTTGTCATCTCCCTTGTATGAAGAATGAAGTATATCCCATGCTTCCTTCGCTGAAGTCACTGTCGAGATTCTCTCGAATATGACCTCATCCACCGCTTGGTAGATGAAAAATAATGTCTTCTTGTTCTTCTTGCGGTTCTCCTTTTAATTTTTGAAGTTGCTGTTGAAGGACTTGGGGCACCATCCCAAAAGACTAGCCTTCTAAGTGGAGTTGCCCAAATCCTTATATACCCAAGACCATCCCACGTCTAGCCGATGTGGGACATTTGTTCGACCAAAATCCCAACAATCCCCCCTCGAACAAAGAGTCTCCCTGCAAGCTCAACTATCTTCACACTGAAAGATCAAATGCTCCATCAAGATCCAACTCATCACTGCGTGAGGTGGCAGCATGCCTTATGTGAAGCACCAACTGCAGTCCGTCACTCTTCTACACCGCGTGGGGAGCTGCACGCCCATTGCAAATGAGCACCACTATTAAATTTCTCGAGAGCCCAACATTACACAGGGGCCTATTGCGCTTTTTTGCGCTAGTGGGGTGCCAGGCCCATTGCGCCTTTTTGCGCCAGTGGGGTGTTCTACATCGTCGAACATCACCCACACACACGACTAAGTTCGGGGCATGACTCTGATACCAATTGAAGGACTTGGGGCACCATCCAAAAAGACTATCCTTCTAGGTGAAGTTACCCAAATCCTTATATACCCAAGACCATCCCCACGTCTAGCCGATGTGGGACTATTTGTTCGACCAAAATCCCAACAGCTGTGGGGTGAGATTTGCTACATTAGTTGGTTCTGCAACTCCGCTCTCGACGATGTCCCAAAGTTCTTGAGACTAGTTCAACACCTTCATTTGAATGCTCCATTGGTTGTAATTCTTATCAGTGAAACAAGAAAGTTGAGGCTGCAACATATTGTTGTTGGAAGGCATGATGCTCTGATACCCCTTTGATAAGAAAACAGGAGTGCAAACAATTAAACCACAAGAGGGATGTGTGCTCTTGATAACAAATATTATGCAAATGAGACTATAAGATATACTAGAAAGAGAGAAGATTTCTTTTAATTCAACTGATGAAAACAACTAGTTACATGGTCTTTATATAGGGCCTAAAGATAAACCTGAAAATCAACAAAATTAAATATATTCATGCAACATAAATAGATTAGGTTCATTTTCTTGACTACATCACAAAATACGAAGCGTTTTATTTATTGCATGAAGAGTATTCTCCAATGTATCCGGAAGACGAGAAGTTTGTAGTTAGATTCAATGTTTTGAAAAACTGAGAAAATAAACGGGATACGAAAAAGTCTAGCTTATATTTCCAACACTCCGCAGATGTGTGTGCTTCTAGTTAGGCTAGCTGTGGAGAACTTTTGCTTGTTTCTGGGGATGTTTCGTTAAAAGCTTGTTAATGAAACGCGGGAGACCATTTGGTTCACAGTTTTTTTCTCAAAAAAAAAAAAAGTGCACTGCATCGGGTTTGCGGGTCAGGTTTCTTAAGGTATTATAAAATTAATACAGTTGGATCTGGATCCTGTGTTTACAGATGTGATTAATTTGCTGTGAATAATTATTCTTTTTGCAGGTTTGGGAGAAAAGTGGATATAATACAGTTGAATGGGTTCGTTATATTACAAAAGCTGGGTCATATAAGGTTAGTGTAGGGAGAGAGGAGATAGAGGAGATGGAAGAAGGTAGCACAGAGATCGGAAGACAAAGGAGCAAGACGGCGCATTGTAGCAGGCCAGGTTATGCTCTCGATCGACTGCCCGGTCGACGGTGGAGAAGGCCGGTCGACCGCCCGGTCGACCGGTGTGCACGACGTGCACAGGGTTAGCCCGGTTGACCGCCCGGTCGACCGTGGCATAGAGTGATCGATCGCCCGGTCAACCGACTGAAAGCATGCTGCTCTCGGTTAGGGTCTGGTCGATCGCCCGGTCGACCATTGACATGGGTTGGTCGACCGGCCGGTCGACCGACAGACGCATTTTGACTTTTCTTTTGGGATTCAAATTCCTTTTCTGTTTGGGATCGAATCAAATTGGGGTTTCCTAAAACCCAGGGACACTGTGGCTATAAATAAGGGCTAGAGCCCTCATGTATTGTATCCCTAAAAAGTTCCCTCAAGTATCCCTCTGTATTAGTTTGTATTGATTGCTGAATTAATAAAATCTCTCTCCCTCGCCCCGAGGACGTAGACACGTTACCAAACCTCGTTAAATACCGTGTTGATTGCTTTTCTCTATTGTTCTCTGTGTTGGCCCAAAGGCCTTCCACTCTAGTTTTGATGATGATTAACTCATGTAGTTATGTTTACTAATAATCTTGTGTTGTTTAAGTTTCAGATCATTAACCAAGATATTAGTTGGTGATTAGCTTCAATAAGGAGTTTAGAAGCTTTTCATGATGATTCCAGGGCCAAAGCGTCAAGATCACACATTGCCTAGCCCATGGATGGAGTTTTGGAGCAAGTCTACTTGAAGATGAAGATCGTCAAGAAGACTTAGGTATCCATAGTTTAGATAGTGTGTTTTTAGATCCATTTGTAAAGTTTAGTATAGTTGATATGCTCAAGTGCACACAACACACAAAAAGTTTTATGTTTTGGATTTGGTTTTCATGAATAGTAGATCAAAATAAGTTTACATGTTTTATATGTATAGTAGATGTATTCTAGTTATACATACATGCTTTAACTTGCTAGACAAACTTATTTTGATATTCCTATTCATGTATTGAAAATCAAGTTTGATAAAAATACAAGTTTTGTTTCTGATAAAATTTGCAAGACTCAAAAATAAATTGATATGATTGATATATGTCTTGAAATTTTTATCACAAGTTTGTGTTTCAATACAAAATGTTAAAACAAGTTTTATGAGATTTTCAGAAAAGATAAAAGATTTTTATAAAATAATTTTTCCAGTTTTTCTGACTCATTTTCGGTTCCAGGCTTCAACCAAGTCGACTAGTAACCTGACTAGTTGACTAGGGCTGAGGTCGGTCGACCGGGCCGGTCGACCGACGTGCACAATTCTGTGCACGTTTGGAGCCATTGGGACGGTCGACCGGTCTGAGAGCAGAGCTCTCTGTTTGTTTCGGTCGACCGGGCCGGTCGACCGCAGTTGCCCAACGGTCATATTTCCGATCGTTGGCGGTCGACCGGGCCGGTCGACCGTTGCCTGTCAGAGCTGCCAGCTCAGCTCTAACGGCTAGTTTTGTTTGGGGGCTATAAATACCCCATCTCTTGGGCTGTTTTGTTTAGGTTTTCAAGAAGAAAAATTTCAGTGTTTCTCTAGTGTTTAAACAAGTTTTCAAAATAGTTTTTGTGCTAAAAAGATTTCAATCTTTATTGTTTTAGGTTTTTAGAAAAATCAAAGAAAAGAATATTTTGGGAGATTTGTCTTGGTTTTCTTTCTATATCTTTTGCAAGAATTTTCCCAAGTGTTTTTCTTTGTTGCTTGTTTTCCAAACACCTAGTTTTCCACACTTGAGCTATCTTCTATCCTAATCTATTAGGATCATTTGTTTTGTGGAAAAAGAAAAAGGAAAGAGGTTTGTGGTTGAAAGAGACCACCTATTGTAAACCCTTGATTTCTTGGTTGCTCCCTCTTGGTGAGGTGGAGTTGGTTGTTGGTTTGTATCCCTCAAGTGTGAGGTGGATTGGTTGTTGTATTGGCTAAGGGCCTACCCCTCTTGTGTGAGGAGGTTTGTTTGAGAGAGGAGTTAGGTACTCCATTGTTGTACAAATCCTTCTCGGTGAAGGTTCCCTCGGTGAGAGTCCTCGGTGGACGGTATAGTGGATTGGAAATCCTACACGGTGGTGTAGGCGGGGATGTAGAGCAAGGGTGCTCGAACCTCGAAACATATCTTGGACTTTGCGTTTGATCCACTTGTCTCTAAACTCTCTCTCTTTACATTTATGCAAAGCATTATTCTCATTGCCATATCATACATATCATATATTGCTTGTGTTGCCTTGCATTGTTTCATATTGTTATATTACTTATATGCTTGGTTGTTTGTGTGTGCCTCACTTGTACCTAATCAACAAGAGCTTCACATAGCACCTCAACCCATTCAAGGGGAATCAAGAGGAGTTAGTCCAGAGCCCTTCACGGGGAATTCGGCTACACTTGTTGATTGTACTAAGTGTGTTGCAAAATTTGCATTAGCTTCCGCATTTAGCGCACTTAGTTTTGCATTTAGTTTTAGATTAGCACTAACACCTATTCACCCCCCTCTAGGTGTTCCCCCTTTCAATTGGTATCAGAGCTAGTGCTCCTGATACTTAGGCTTAACATCCTAGGAGTGAGATCCATTTGCTTGCTAATCTATTGTTTGCATTTGATTGTTTTGCACACATATAGTTTACCATGGCCTTCATGACCCCACCTATGTTTGACCCTTCCAACATTCATGTTTGAAAGATTAGAATGACCGTTTATTTACAAACCCTAGGTCATAAAGTTTACCTTGCCATTACCAAGGAATCCTTCCTTAGTGATAGCAATCATGTAGGGGCCAATACACAAGCCCTAGAGGCCATTAGAAGCACATTATCTAAAGATTATCTTATGTGTGTTTCTAACATTGATTCCGCCTTTGCAGTGTGGAACAAATTAACAACAACCACCACCACCTCCGAGCTTCAAGTACAAATCCAAGAAGAGGAATCTAGTGGAGAGTCCGAGTCACAATGCTTCATGGTCCAAGGGAATGACTCCCTTGAGGTACATTCGGAACCCCACTTAGATAATGATGATTGTGCTAGTTCTTCAAATGATTTTGTTGATCCCCATGCTTTGAATGAAGAACTATCTATTGTATGTGAAAAATTAATTGAAAATTATAAGATTTTGAAAAAGAAAAGTCTAGAAATTTAAAAAGAAAATAAGAGTTTGCATTCTAAACTTGACTGTGTTTTGCAAGAGAAGGTTGAGGTCTATAATGAAAGGGATTCATTGAGATCTAAATTGGAACTTGCACGAAAAGAAAATGATTTTTTAAAAACTAAAAATGATTGCCATGTTATTTTGAAGAAAAATGAAACTTTGTCTTCTAAAATTGATTTTGTTTTAAAAGAGAATATTGACTTGAAAAATAAAATTATTTCCATTTCAAATGATTTGAATGTTTGCTTAAAGAAAAATGAAGTTTTGAAAAATAAGATTGATGAACATGTTTGCCATGCTAGGGTAGTTTCACCTAGATCACCCCTTGCATGCTCCACTTCTTCTATGATTAAAAATGATATAAACATGTTGAAGAAGAAAATGGATTGTTTGGGCTCCACATGAGCCAATGTGCTAAGAACCATACACACTTGGAAACCTTGGTTCGTAAGAAACAAGTTCTAACTTTTATGCATGCACACCCTCCACGGCATACACATGCTCCACACGGACACCATCAACACATGTATGCTCATGTGTACACATGTACACATTGTGGCCGAAAAGGCCATCTTGCTAAATTTTGCTATGATCGTTTACATGTTGAGAATTTAGCAAAGAAGTTTGTTTGGGTTAGAGAAGGTACTAACCCCCATGGACCCAAGAAGATATGGGTACCAAAGACCACCCCTAAAGTTTTTGATGTAGGTGTGGGCTCTCACATGACGTGAGAGTGATGACACCTTGGAGTGGATGCGTTCCGTGCTTAAAGGAGATTAAATGGATGCATCACTTTCAAGGGAAGTTTGGTGGAGATGACCTCCATGTTTTGGAGACAAGGAGAGTTGCCTTCTAGGTTTTGGTAACAATTCTTAACTCCTTATTATTATTTACATGCTTTCATATTGATGTTTTATAGCATGTTTTCATTGTCTATGAATTAGTGTGTAAATATCATGTTTATTAGAACCTTGACATACATGTATAGTATTTGAGACACACATGCTTATATGAACCCATACTTAGTGTTCTCACCTTTGTTTAAGCTATTATGTACATCATGAATCTAATACATGTGAATTTACATAGTAATCATGTTTTAGTTTTATCATGATGATTTCTTTATTGTGTTTTGATGCTTCTTGTTAAGATTACTTGTTTAGATGTTAGTTTTCATTAAGACTAGTTATATACTTGTGCATATAGTGGGCCACAAATAAATCTATATATGTTTGGCCTTGAATGCTTATTTGAACCCATTAGATGTGCTAGTATAGTCTAGTTTTGATGATTCATACATTTTAAACTTGTATTCCTATTTTTGGATTTATTTTATGATTGTGAGTTTTCACTTCATGTATATGTGTATTATTGCCAAACTCTAAGATATACATGTATACCCCTTGAGTCATTTGCCTTTCATGCAAATCTATATATGGACTCAATTGTGTTTAGGGATATGTATGTATACTTATTATGTTGACAATTCATACATATACCTTGAAATGAAATTCGTTTTGATGAAGATTTAGCTTTTCTTGATTTTGTGTTTAATTGTTTAACTTCATGTATATGTCTATCTTGTCCAAATTATTAGATATACATGATTCCTTTGAGCCACGTGCCTTAATGTATATATTTTTGTGGACTCGTTGTGTTTTGGATATGTATGTATATTTTAATTTGTACTTGACATACATATGCCATGAAGATTAAATAAGTTTTGATGATTTTCGTGCTTTCAATGTTTAAGGAATAATTGAGCTTAATTGAATATTTTCGTGATTATGATATTCACACTTTATTTGCACACTCACATTTATTGCTTGCTCATGTTTTGTATTCATGAGTCATATCTATGCCTAATTGAATTAGAGTGTTGATTATCATGTGGATTTCATGTTTCATGAAATTTATTTTTAGTTTATTCCTTGCTTGAAGGATTTCGCACTAGTTAACAAGTTCTTCATTTTGACTAGTTCGTATTCTTCAATTTGGTAGTGATTTTCAAACAAAACTATATTTTCAAATCTATTTTTGAAAACCCCTACCTTCAATGGGAGGTTGGAAGGGAGATCATGGTCTTGTATGCTCTAAAATGAAAATCATTTAAAACTTGAACCTTGATTGGGAGGTATAGTAATATGATGTATACACCTGAACTTATTGCTATGTCAATTGGTATCATTGAACTCTTTCAATTGGTATCATTTTGATCTTTTTGTATACTCATATATTTATTGTGTATGTATATTTTCAATTGGTATCATCTATTGGTGATTGGTACTCAGTCTATTTCATACACTTATTTGTACTTAAGATATAAATTTTTCACAAAATCTTGTTTATGCTGGTGCTTGAGCTTCAATTTTGTTTTAATTGATTATTTTAAATTGGTATCAAGCCCATGCATCCTTTTAGTTGGTATTTCATAAAGGGGGAGAAAATTTAATTTTGTCTTTCAATTGGTGATTCTTCAATTAGTATTTGTTTCCCACTCCCTTACTTTATGATTGAAGATTTCATATTAGTATCATATGTTTAATATGAAAATTATTTACAATTGGTATCAAAATTTTATTTAGACATTCAAAATTTATTATGTTTAATTTCAATTGATATCAAGATGTTTCATGTGTTTTTGCTTAAAATTGGTATCTAAAAATTTTTTTAAGAAAAATACAAAAGTTTTGATTTGTATTGACTATATGCATATAGATTCATGATGAGTGTATCTTGTATTGAAGAGCTTAACATCTCTTAGTTATGTGGTACACGTGTGTAGGGGGAGCTTCACATCTCCTCTGATGCATTACATAGTGTGTGTTATGTGAATTAGGGCTTAACATCCCTCTTTCATGTAATGCATATGTGTAGGGAAGCTAACTTAGCGTCTTCCTCTTCATGAATGTATATAGCATATAACATCTATTGATCTTTGTTTATTTTCAATTGATATCAAGATGCTTCATTGACATATTTATCTATTGATATCATGTTGTTTATAGTCACCCCTTATTGACCTTGTTTTTGTTTTAGACAAAAGGGGGAGAACATTGTTTTATTGTTTTGATTGACTTAAAAGGGGAGAAAGACTTTTACTCCTCATTTTATTGTTTTGATTTGTTTCACCCCTTCTTGATCTTTTTGTTTTTAACAAAAAGGGGGAGAAAAATTTGTTTGATTTGTTTTTACTTTGAACCCTTTGTTGATGATTGACAAAAAGGGGGAATAGTATTTGAGTTTATATGCATGTTTTTTATTGCTTAAGGGGAGAAGTATTTGGTCTTCCTTGTTATTTATGCATATATGTTTTTGTATTGCAAATAGGAGAAAAAGATTTTGATTTATGCCTGTTGCATGTTTTATCTCCATACTTGCATACATATTCATGTGTTTCATTTCCATATCTTATTATTTATGTCTATGCATGAGTTAAGGGGGAGCTTCTTTGAAGCTTAACTTTAATCCATGCATATATAACTCCATGAGTTTTGTCATCATCAAAAATGGGGAGATTATTGGCCCAAAGGCCTTCCACTCTAGTTTTGATGATGATTAACTCATGTAGTTATGTTTACTAATAATCTTGTGTTGTTTAAGTTTCAGATCATTAACCAAGATATTAGTTGGTGATTAGCTTCAACAAGGAGTTTAGAAGCTTTTCATGATGATTCCAGGGCCAAAGCGTCAAGATCACACATTGCCTAGCTCATGGATGGAGTTTTGGAGCAAGTCTACTTGAAGATGAAGATCGTCAAGAAGACTTAAGTATCCATAGTTTAGATAGTGTGTTTTTAGATCCATTTGTAAAGTTTAGTATAGTTGATATGCTCAAGTGCACACAACACACAAAAAGTTTTATGTTTTGGATTTGGTTTTCATGAATAGTAGATCAAAACAAGTTTACATGTTTTATATGTATAGTAGATGTATTCTAGTTATACATACATGCTTTAACTTGCTAGACAAACTTATTTTGATATTCCTATTCATGTATTGAAAATTAAGTTTGATAAAAATACAAGTTTTGTTTTTGATAAAATTTGCAAGACTCAAAAATAAATTGATATGATTGATATATGTCTTGAAATTTTTATCACAAGTTTGTGTTTCAATACAAAATGTTAAAACAAGTTTTATGAGATTTTCAGAAAAGATAAAAGATTTTTATAAAATAATTTTCCTAGTTTTTCTGACTCATTTTCGGTTCCAGGCTTCAACCAAGTCGACTAGTATCCTGACTAGTCGATTAGGGCTGAGGTCGGTCGACCGGGCTGGTCGACCGACGTGCACAATTCTGTGCACGTTTGGAGCCATTGGGACGGTCGACCGGGACGGTCGACCGGTCTGAGAGCAGAGCTCTCTGTTTGTTTCGGTCGACCGGGCCGGTCGACCGCAGTTGCCCAACGGTCATATTTCCGATCGTTGGCGGTCGACCGGGCCGGTCGACCGTTGCCTGTCAGAGCTGCCAGCTCAGCTCTAACGGCTAGTTTTGTTTGGGGGCTATAAATACCCCATCTCTTGGGCTGTTTTGTTTAGGTTTTCAAGAAGAAAAATTTCAGTGTTTCTCTAGTGTTTAAACAAGTTTTCAAAATAGTTTTTGTGCTAAAAAGATTTCAATCTTTATTGTTTTAGGTTTTTGGAAAATCAAAGAAAAAATATTTTAGGAGATTTGTCTTGGTTTTCATTCTATATCTTTTGCAAGAATTTTCCCAAGTGTTTTTCTTTGTTGCTTGTTTTCCAAATACCTAGTTTTCCACACTTGAGCTATCTTCTATCCTAATCTATTAGGATCATTTGTTTTGTGGAAAAAGAAAAAGGAAAGAGGTTTGTGGTTGAAAGAGACCACCTATTGTAAACCCTTGATTTCTTGGTTGCTCCCTCTTGGTTTGTGGTTGTTGGTTTGTATCCCTCAAGTGTGAGGTGGATTGGTTGTTGTATTGGCTAAGGGCCTACCCCTCTTGTGTGAGGAGGTGTTTGTTTGAGAGAGGAGTTAGGTACTCCATTGTTGTACAAATCCTTCTCGGTGAAGGTTCCCTCGGTGGGAGTCCTCGGTGGACGGTATAGTGGATTGGAAATCCTACACGGTGGTGTAGGCGGGGATGTAGAGCAAGGGTGCTCGAACCTCGAAACATATCTTGGACTTTGCGTTTGATCCACTTGTCTCTAAACTCTCTCTCTTTACATTTGTGCAAAGCATTATTCTCATTGCCATATCATACATATCATATATTGCTTGTGTTGCCTTGCATTGTTTCATATTGCTATATTACTTATATGCTTGGTTGTTTGTGTGTGCCTCACTTGTACCTAATCAACAAGAGCTTCACATAGCACCTCAACCCATTCAAGGGGAATCAAGAGGAGTTAGTCCAGAGCCCTTCACGGGGAATTCGGCTACACTTGTTGATTGTACTAAGTGTGTTGCAAAATTTGCATTAGCTTCCGCATTTAGCGCACTTAGTTTTGCATTTAGTTTTAGATTAGCACTAACACCTATTCACCCCCCTCTAGGTGTTCCCCCTTTCACTCTGTTCTTGTCGTGTTGGTTACATCTCTGATTGCATCAGTCTCCGCCTGGTTGGTGGATTCCTTAGAGAGAGGTTGTTGTCCAGCGCACAACAATTGGTATCAGAGCCAGGTTTGTCGTGAGATCGTGTGTTGATTTCAAGGGCATCAGTTGCTGTTTGGCGGAGATCGTGTGTCGATCTCGGAGAGCGTTGGGACTGTTTGTGGGATCGTGTGTCGAACTCAAAACAACATGTAGATTGCCCGAGGAATCAATTCGAAGGAGTAGATAGTTTTGAAAACTCTTCAAGGGTTTCACGTGAGGGTAAAGATCCTGTCTTTATCTAGTTTATTTTATCTAACTCCGTTTGTTTTCGCATTGCTTTGAGGAATCAGTTGAGAAGCTGGCTGGAGAAGGTACATCATCGAAAAAATTCATGAATCCACATCCGCTGAGAATTGATGTGGTGAAGTTCAATGGCACGAACAACTTCAATATGTGGAGGTGTGAGGTGATGGATGCACTGACAGCATCAAACCTCGAAGACACTCTACGGTTGGAGAAGAAGCGTGCATCAACAACTGAAGAAGATTGGGACAAGATGAACCGTACGGCGTGTGGCTTGATCAGGTCTTGTCTGACACAAGACATCAAGTATCATGTATTCCATGAGACATCTGCGAGGCAGCTGTGGCAGATCCTGGAGAAGAAGTATCTGACGAAAAGCGTCGAATCGCGATTGCAGTTGAAAAGTAAGCTTTATAGTTTTCAGATGCAAAGAGGGTGCTCCATCAATGAACACTTGAATCACTACATGAGACTTCTTACAGATCTAGTTAATGTGGATGTGGAGACCAATGAAGAGGATAAGACGGTAATACTATTGAATTCTCTTCCTAGGGAAGAGTATGAGACCTTTACTCTTACATTGATCAATGGAAGAAAATTCCTTAACTACAGTGAGGTCTGCTGCTCTTGTGAGTTATGAAGTAAGGAGACAGGATAGATAGTCTTCTTCAGGGAACACAACAATAGAGGTATTGGCGGTATGAGGCAGAAGTTCCAATAGGAAGGGAAAAGATGATTAGGGAAGATCAAAGTACAGATCAGACTTCAGAGATCTGAAAAGGAATCAGTGCGCCTTGTGCAAGGAACTAGGGCACTGGAAAGTTGATTGCCCAAAGGCCAAAGGTAAGAAGATGGAGAATCTCGCACAGGCGGATGGATCGGATTCAGACTCATCGGTATTCTCTCTCTGTTACTACTCCTACTGTTGATAACTCAGATAATGCTGAGTGGATCTTAGATACCGGAGCCACCTATCATGTGTGCCCGAACAGGGCCTGATTTTCTAATTTTAAGAAGCTAGATGAATGTTAATCGGTGATGGGTGATGATCATCCGTGTAATATAGAAGGGATGAGTACAGTTCGTATCAAGATAGAAGATGGGATAGTACGAGAATTGAAGGAGATGAGGTATGTACCTCAACTAAAAAGGAATCTTATCTCTGTTGGCACTTTGGAAGCGTTGGGTCTTGTGGTATCTATACGAGATGGTGTTCTCAAGATGACCAAGGGCTCAATGGTGGTTATGAAGGGCGTCCGCAGGGAAAATCTCTACTACTTGAAGGGTAGTACAGTTACACGTCAGGTGGAGACTTCTACTTCTTCAGATGATGGTTGCACAAAGATCGGGCAGGTGAAAGTCGGACATGGAGGTGAAAAGTTTTTGCAAGCTCCTACAAAGAAGGGATCATTGGAAGGTGCTGCTACCTGCAACTTGGAGGGTGAACACAGCGTTCTGATAAGAAGAAGGTGAAATTCAGTACCAGTACTCACCCTCAGAAGGTCTTCTTGATTATATTCACGTAAGCGTTTGGGGACCTACTAAGACTGCATCGCTTGGAGGTCACAGGTACTTTGTCTCTTTTGTTGATAATTTATCTAAGTATTGTTGGATATATCCCATGAGACAAAGGTGTGAGGCCCTAGATATGTTGGTGAAGTGGAAAGGAGAATGGAGAAGTAGACAGGTAGGAAGATCAAGGAGCTACAGTTGGTAATGTTGAAAGAGACATGAACCAACTCCTACGATTTGGCTAAAACACTGGTATTGGTACTCATTTCACAAAAGGTATACATGGGTTGGCTAAGAAAGTAAACCATTTCTTACTGGAGAAGGTTCAGTGGTTATTGTCTAATGCACAATTAGACAAATCATTTTGGGCTGAGGCGATTGTGTATGCTAGCCAGCTCATAAATGGATCGATTGCGATAAGAGGTAAAATTCCATTGGAAATTTGGTCTGAAAAAGCTGCTTAAGATCATTATTTGTTGCGGGAATTTGGAAGTCCGACCTACTTCAGTGCCAAAGATGGTAAGGTGAATCCGTGAGCAAAGAAGTTTGTGTTTTTGGGTGTCAAGAGAAATATGAAAGGCTACAGGTTATGGGACTCCGAAAACAAGAAGATCGTGTTGAGTCGGCATGTCACATTTGATGAGACTTCAGTGTTGAAGTCTACCGTCTCTCAGCAGGTGGAGATGACGAAGACCAAGGAAGTATTGCAGCGGGTGGAGGTTGATGCTACTCCACCATCTCCAGTTGTTCGGCATCAGTGAAGACTTCACCGGATGTGACACCGGGTGGAGATCATGTAGCCAGGGTTGATGCTAAATAGGTTAAAGACATTGATGAGAATGTTGAATTGTTTGTAGCCATTAGAACCAAGGTAAAACCACGCACGTGGGTGAAGAAGCATGAATCTCAAGCTTGTGACCGCGACAAGCTCAAGTTGAAGGCCGTTGTTCTTTATGATGGCAGCGAGGAGGTTCATATGACTCAGCCAGATAGGTTCGCTGTTGAAAATTCAGATACAAGTGCTTGAGCTTGATGGAGCTCATTTGAATGAACTACGGTTGGCTTGATCCTTTAGAAAGGTACGTAGGCAGCCGTAAAGGCGCAACCACATTTGGTGATGCAACCCGTATGAAGCTGTTTTTGGGTTCTCGAGAAGTTGATTGGAACTTCACGTAGAGGTGAAGAGTTGTGGCCGATTGGAACTTCACGTAGAGGTGAAGTGTTGTGACTAGTTGGACTTCACATAGAAGTGAGGTGTTGTGATCTCGATGAACAGATGATTTTCTGATGAGAAGACAGTTGAGCTTGCATAGGAAGGGGTGTGCATCCAGTTTGTTGAAGCCTATGATGGTGTTTGGTGTGCTCTACTCAGACTTGGTTGGACCGTTAGCTGAAGACATGTAGACTGGAGAGAACCAGTCAGTTGGAGAGTCAGTGTTGGCTCATAATGTGTTCTTCGTGAGGTCATAAAGTTGCTGAGTGAGAGACACATTTGTTGATCGGCATGTATGGAAGTTCTTCTAAGGTGAAGTGTAGGGAAGGAATGTGTGGTGCATCCCAGTTGATAGCTGAGCTACAGGTTCCAAGTCGAGACCGTGTGTCAATTTCGCCAAAATCGTGTATTAATTTCGTCCGGAGCTCTCAAATTGAGATCGTGTGTCGATTTCGCCAGGTGATAGACTGGAGTTCGTTGGAGATTGGCTCAGATTTGGAAAATCTTCACCGAGATGGAGAATTGTAGGGAGAGAGAAGATGGAAGAAGGTAGCACAGAGATCGGAAGACAAAGGAGCAAGATGGCGCATTGTAGCAGGCCAGGATATGCTCCCGGTCGACTGCCCGGTCGACCGGTGGAGAAGGCCGGTCGACCGCCCGGTCGACCGCTGTGCACGACGTGCACAGGGTTAGCCCAGTCGACCGTGGCATAGAGCGGTCGACCGCCCGGTCGACTGACTGAAAGCATGCTGCTCTCGGTTAGGGTCCGGTCGACCGCCCGGTCGACTGTTGACATGGGTCGGTCGACCGGCCGGTCGACCGACAGACGCGTTTTGGCTTTCCTTTCGGGATTCAGATTCCTTTTCTATTTGGAATCGAATCTAATCGGGGTTCCTAAAACCAGGGACTCTGTGGCTATAAATAAGGACTAGAGCCCTCATGTATTGTATCCCTGAAAGTTACCACAAGTATCCCTCTGTATTAGTTTGTATTGATTGCTGAATCAATAAAATCTCTTTCTCCCTTGCCCCGAGCACGTAGGCACGTTGCCGAACCTCGTTAAATACTGTGTTGATTGTTTTTCTCTATTGTTCTCTATTCTTGTCGTGTTGATTACATCTCCGGCTGTATCAGTCTCTGCCTGGTTGGTGGATTCCTCAGAGAGAGGTTGTTGTCCTGCGCAATAGTTAGATGCTAGGCTCTTTACATTTTCATTCATTTACCGAACATTCTAGAGAATGCCCACCTAATGAATGAATGTGAGTTTGGAAAATACTTCATCTATTTAATATCATTATGATGTTCATTCTGCACCAAGAAAATAGCTTACTATCACATGCCATTTGATGAACTGCACTTTTCTTTTTTCCTTTTTTCGCTTTCTTTTCTTGTAGCACAATATATGCTATATTCTTTGAGTCTTTCCTAGGCTCGAAGTTATTATTTGATTATTTGTAAATGCAGAAAGATATCACTATTCTTTAGGGAAAATAACTATGGTTCTGTTTTTGGGTGCAACCATGTGTGCTTTTTGCTTTTTTAAATATGTCCCTGGAGTTTGATTTATACTGATCTCTTATGGTAAAAGACATGATATTTATGGTTACATGAAGTTATTTGAATAAACTTGACAAAATATAAAATGAACGGAACCCCTGACAGTTAATTTTCTTGTAAACTTAAAAAAATCTAGTCTCCATTTCTACAAAATTAACCCCATTCAGTCTAATCAAGAATAAAACCCTCTATGCTGCTAAACAAAACGTCGCGTTGTTGACATGCTGATGCCCATGAGGCACCTACAGCTTACTGTATAGCCAAACCCTTCAATTGATCCATTTCATCCACTGTTACTGATTCGTGGACGAATGGATGATATTAAATGCCAGATATACTGCAAAAATGTTGCAAGTCCAAAAGTAGAACCACGGTATACCAGCACAAAGCAGTAAACTGCGGGAAAGATTGTAAGCTCGCACATGAGGCTGGAACATGTTTTTCCCATCTCTACTAGCTGGGATTTGGCATCTTTTACCATGTCCTTATGATTCTCAGTGAAGAGGCTGTTTTCTCGCTTTTATTGCGACTATATACCAGATCTTTGGGGACCAGCTTCTTCACTCTCTGCATCCGGAGAAAGAATTAGACAGAGAACTCCATATGCTTCTTTCTTAGCGGATAAAAGAAAACTTGAATGTTTGTCTGCTTTATTCGAACCTAGCAGATTTCTCTTTTGATGATCATTAAGCACTGGTTAACCAATAGTCCTGGCTGGTGCTTATTAGACTTTGGAACAAACTCTTTATCTGGAGGAGCTTAAATTGTCACTGTTACATGTGTTGTCTACTTTAGATGTTGGTTAATAAAGGGATTCGGAAATTGATAAAGAGCATATAACTTATTGAAGACTCCAATGAGAGACTTTAGTGAGATTGATTTTGGTGGAAATGCATAACTAAATTGAGTTTTGAGTGGTTTTCTTGGCTTTGAGGTTGCATTTTGGTATAATTAGTTATATGCAAGTGCTGTAGCTTCTGTGTAGTGTGTAATGATCATCTCTTTTCTGGAGTATTCAAAAAAGAGGTTCTCTGCTAGGCTTACCTCAAACCGTTGGAGTTCAATTTGCATTGCAGAGCATCAGCATCTTCTTTAACTGTTTTCTCTGCAGCAAAATGCAGGATAGTATTCTTTGTCTTTCTGTCAATGCTCGACAGCAACCAAGCGGGGAGCAGTGGATTAGAGTTGGTGGTCATTGATTCCACGATCCCCACAATTTTTCTTGGCCATTCTGGATTGCAACCTGTAGGATGTTCCTTCCCTCAGAGTCAACATACATTGCTGATTGTGGACACACCTTGAAGATTTGCTCTACAAACTCATGAAGGGCCATCTTTCCACCAAGCGTCAAGGGTGACTCGTCCCATCTCTTGCTGTCAGAATCCTTTGTGTCATCTATCTTGGATCTTTTTTGTTCATTACGTGGTTGCATCATACTAACAGGGGAATCAGACAGTGGCATCATCTTTGTGGAGGAAGTTATTGGCATCGTCGTTCGACTGGGGAGTATGCTTTCCTCTTCAGGCCGAGGTGGAGGTGCTGTCCTCCCTTTGCAATAAAATCCCAGTACTCAGGATCTGCTGCCAGATATTCAACAAGCTTCATGGCTTGCTTATGATATATCTTCTGATGTTCAAGGAACTCAACTCGAGCAAACAGACTGTCCAAAATGAAAGCAGAAAGGGGCATAGAGTTATACTTGTCATTCATTTTGAAAGCTAGCAGCAGGAGAGCTGGTACAAGTACCAAGGATGACAGATGGAATTGATATATATATGAATATAATCAATGTGAATAGTTAGAGGAGAAATCACTTTGCTTCAGGATTCGGAGAAGAAGCAACCTTATCCATCTGGCTGCTACAGAATCTGTAGAAGATGTTAGATCCTTTGATTCTCAATATTGTAGCAATGGAAGTTCAGAAAAGGCCTTTGTTACCTGGAATGCAAACGATGACAAACAGGTCGAAGAAAGTGGCATAATTGGGTGGAAATCTTCTTCTGCATCTCACTACAAAATGCAGCCCTTTTTTGGCAGCTCCAACTAACTTCACATTTAATTGAGTGAGCAAAAGCGCAGATCACACTGCATAGTCAGAATTTTTTTAGTGACTCTTAAAATAGTGTTTCTTATGATGTCTTGATTATGCACTAAGATCAACTCCTAGTGCATAGCCAGTCTATACCTGATTGGAGTGGTGAGAGTTTTCATCTGTTGCTTGTTTCTCTAGATCGCCCTTATCGATTTCACAAGAAGGAATGCTGTAATCTAGAGGAATGCCTGAAAGTTTTAAAACAAGAAGGTACACAATACACAAGCCAATCAAGTTTACAGTGTTATTTCTTTTACAAACAATATATCTTGTGATCTTGGGGTTAGTCTAAAACACAAGAAGACGAGAGGAGGGTACTTACATTGATAAATAAGGGCCTCAATGGGTCCTAGGGATAGTTTGCTCCGAAATGCATCTGGTACAGTCACCACCAGTTTCAGAGGGGTGACTGCTCGTGAATTCCTGGTGGTCATCAGCACTGGGTATTTCGATATTATTTCGAAGGCGAGCCTTTATCATTACATGTGTATGTAGAAGAAATTGTTATGTACAACGTTGAACAACATTTCATGAAGAAATGGAACAAAATAGGCTTTGATTTATGGAGGTGAATTCAGATTCAGATTTGAAGTATAGCTATTTATCATGCGTTTCCGAAAGGAAATGGTACTTGGCGAATTATTTGTAAGCTTAGTGGAGAAGGCATGTTTGGATGTAAAGAGGGAAGTCTAATTAAAAGGAAGTCATTCATTATGGTGATGATTGAATAACTAAGGGAGCCTTCTGATTTGGAAGTTTATCTTGCATATTCAACACATATCCAAAATAATGCTGAAATGTTTAAGTTGAAATATTAACCTTATGTTTTCTTCGGGGTCAAGAGGTGTTGGAGTTATGAACTTAACGCAAAACCAAACGTGAAGCTTGTTGACTCTACCAATAAATTTAAGTAAAACATATAGTATATTTACTAAGAGAGTTTTGTGAGGTTATTAAAACATGTATTTATTATATTGAAACTTCATTGTATACAAATCCTATATAAGGGATCGTATGGTTGTGTTGTAATGTATAAGAAAAAGAAGAAAAATAAAAGAAAGCAAAGCAAAGCATTGCAGAGCTTGGTTTGGGTGAATTTATTTTGGAGGTACTAAAAGGGTAGCAACCCAGTACTCAAGAGTGTTTGGAGTTAGAAAACATCTATCATCTCTTCACTTGCCTGTCTCCCATTCCAACAATTGGTATCAGAGCCATTTCATTCTTTTCTTCTATTCTATTCTCCTCATGGCCTCCACCAATAACCTTGTCAATCCTCAAGTACCCAAATTATCAAAGGATAATTATGAGAGTTGGTCAATTCAAATGAAATCTCTATTTGGTTCTCAAGAGTTGTGGGAGCTGATCTTTGATGGGCTCAAAGAACCCACACCGGAGGTAGAAGCCGCCTATACCGCCAAAGAGAAGAAGGCTCTTAAAGAGCAAAGAAAGAAGGATAGCAAGGCTCGTTTCCTACTCTATCAAGGGTTGGACGAGTCTACTTTCGAGAGAGTTGCCGAAACAACAATGAGAAAGGAAGCATGGGAAATCCTTGCTACCATCTACAAAGGAGTCGAGTAGGTGAAGCGAATTCGCCTCCAAACTTTGAGGGGTGATCTTGAAGCCGCTCAAATGAAAAATGAAGAAAAAATCTCTGATTACTATTCACGATTACTTCTAATTGTGAATAAAATGAGGAGAAATGGAGAGAAGATGGAGGATATCCAAGTGATGGAGAAATTGCTCCGATCCCTCACATCTAAGTTCGAGCACGTGGTGACGGCAATTGAGGAGTCTAAGAATTTGGAGGAGATCTCAATAGAGGAGCTTTTGGGATCTCTCCAAGTTCATGAGCAGCGCATGCAAAAGAAGACCGATTCCATAATTTTGGAACAAGCATTAGAGTCAAAGTTGACTCTAAATGATCGAGGCTCACATAATAGAGGTCGTGGTCGTGGTAGAGGTAGGGGACGTGGTCCCAAACAACGAACCACTCAAAATCAAGTGGAGTTCCAAAGCTTCAGAGGTCGAGGACGAAGCAATCGGGAAAGATTTATATCTGGTCGTGGAAACAACAAGAACGTCCAATGCTACAACTGTCAAAAATTTGGACACTATGCCTCAAATTGCTGGCACAGGACTGAAGATCTTACCAATTTCATCGAAGCAACAAATGATGTGGGTAATAACTCTACTCTTCTTCTTTCTCATGATGATTCAAGTGTTGAGAATGATGTTTGGTACCTTGACTCGGGTGCTAGCAACCACATGTGCGGGAAGAAAGAACTATTCATGGAACTCGCAGAAGGAGTTATGGAAGTGTGAGCTTGGGAGATTCTTCAAAACTCCACGTTAAAGGCAAAGGGAAGATCAAAATCTACCAAAAGGATGGTAAGCCCGAGTATATTTCCGATGTTTATTATATTCCTAACATGAATAGTAATATTCTCAGCATCGGTCAATTACTCGAAAAAGGATATAAAGTATATATGGAGAACAACCATCTTTGGTTGCAAAATGCAAAAGGAGGCCTCATAACTTGTGTTAAGATGACAAGGAACCGCATGTTTCCCTTGCATCTAAACACGGAAGTTGAAATGTGTTTCAAGGACTCGTGAAGAATGAGTCATGGAGGTGGCATCTTCGTTTCGGCCATCTAAATTTCAACGGTCTGAAGTTACTATCTACAGCTGGCATGGTACGAGGTTTACCAAAAATCGATCCACCAAGTCATACCTGTGAAGTTTGCATAATTGGCAAGCAAGCACGACTTCCTTTTCCCAGTGGAAAGTCGTGGAGAGCGAAAGCACCATTGCAACTTGTTCACACTGACATCTGCGGACCACTAGATCCTGTCTCTTTAGGAGGTAACAAATATTTTATTACCTTCATTGATGATTTCAGTAGAAAGTTGTGGGTCTACATTCTTAAAGAAAAATCTGCTGCCTTTACTATCTTCAAGAATTTCAAAGCTCTTGTTGAAGCGGAAAGTGGCCATAAGCTAATAACTCTCCGATCTGATCGAGGTGGTGAGTACACCTCAAATCTGTTTCAAGAATATTGCAGGGAGTAAGACATAAAGAGGCAATTTACTACTGCCTACACATCACAGCAAAATGGCATCGCAGAAAGAAAGAACCGCACCATTCTTGACATGACAAGAATCATGCTTAAAGAAAAAGGGCTGCCGAAGCAGTTCTGGGCTGAAGCTGTGGCGTGTTCAACTTACTTGCTAAATCGGTGCCCGACGAAGCAAGTGAAGGGTAAGACTCCTCAAGAGGCATGGAGCGGTTACACGCCTAATGTCGCGCACCTACGAATTTTTGGGTGTATTGCATATGCTCAAGTACCTGAAGTCAAAAGAAAGAAGCTTGACAATCATGGTGAAAAATGTATTTTCATCGGATATAGCGAGGAGTCGAAGGCATACAAGCTTTACAATCCACTAACTGAGAAACTAGTGGTTAGTAGAGACGTTGTTTTCAATGAAGCTGAAGCATGGAGTTGGAGTAATGAAGAGACTGTCAAAGAGCAACCCATGGTGAATGAACCTGATGAGCCCCTACAAGAGGTTCCACTACCAGCTGCACCACCATCTCCTCAACATACTACACCGTCTTCTGCAAGAGGTTCTCCATCTTCTGGGAAAAGTAGTAGTAGCGAATCCTCCGTGCAACGAGGTCCCATCAAAATGAGAAGCCTCAGGGAGATCTATGAGCAGATAGAAGAAGATGGAGAGACTAATCTCTTCTGCTTATATGCTGATCATGAGCCTCTCACTGTCCAAGAGGCTGAGGAAGAAGATTGTTGGCGATCAGCAATGAAGGAGGAGATTCATGCCATCCAGAAGAACGACACATGGGAGTTGACAACACTTCCAAAAAGTCATAAGGCAATAGGTGTCAAATGGGTGTACAAGATCAAACGCACAGCAGATGGTGAAGTTGATCGATACAAGGCGAGACTTGTCGCGAAAGGCTACAAACAAAAGTACGGCATCGACTATGAAGAAGTCTTTGCACCAGTTGCTGATTGGATACGGTGAGACTATTAATTTCACTTGCAGCTCATCACAGGTGGAAGATATATCATCTAGATGTCAAATCAGCTTTTCTCAATGGTATTCTTGAAGAAGAGGTGTACGTACATCAACCAGAAGGTTTTCTGATAAAAGGATAAGAAGACAAGGTTTATCGCCTGAAGAAAGCCTTGTACGACTTAAAGCAGGCACCACGGGCGTGGAATACCCGAATTGATGGTTATCTTCATCAAAATGGCTTCACCAAATGTCCCTATGAGCATGCTATCTACATGAAGAGGACCCATCAAGGCGAATTTCTAATAATTTGTCTTTATGTTGATGATATGTTGTATACAGGAAGTAGCGCCGAAATGCTTGCTGAATTCAAGGCGGCGATGTTCAATGAATTTGAGATGACGGACAATGACTGATGTCCTATTTTCTTGGCATCGAAGTGAAGCAGCAACAAGATGAGATATTTATATCTCAAAAGAAGTACATGAAGGAGATCTTGGAGAAATTCAAGATGAGTAACTGCAACCCAGTGAACACCCCAATAGCTACAGGAACGAAGCTATCAAGAAAAGGAAATGGAGATTTTGTAGACTCGACTCTCTTTAAAAGTCTAGTTGGTAGCCTGAGGTACTTGACGATCACAAGGCCTGATATCGTTTATGGAGTCGGACTTGTGAGTCGTTATATGGAGACGCCGAAAGAATCTCATTAGCTAGCTGCGAAGAGAATTTAAGGTATATCAAAGGCACACTCAACCTTGGTCTATGTTATGCTTATGGTAAAACTTCAGATTTAGTAGGCTATTCAGATAGCGATCATGGAGGTGACAAGATGAGAGAAAAAGCACCACTGGCTATGTCTTCTTTCTTGGGCCAACTGCATTTTCATGGACCTCAAAGAAGTAAGGAGTTGTGGCCTTATCTTCATATGAAGCAGAATATGTGGCTGCTGCATCTACAGTCTGTGAAGCAATTTGGCTGAGAAATATTTTAAAGGAGCTGGATCATCCACAAGAAAGACCAACAATGATACTTGTTGACAACAAATCAGCTATACAGCTTGCAAAGGACCCAGTACACCATGGGAGGAGCAAACACATAGATACACGGTTTCATTTTCTTAGCAATCATGTAAAGAAGAAACCATAGTACTGGAGTATTGTCATACTCTAGATCAAGTCGCAGACATATTCACCAAGCCTCTAACAGCAGATGCATTCAGAAAATTAAGAGACAAGCTCGGCATGACTACGCTTCAGGTTTGAGGGGGTGATTTGTTGGAGTTATGAACTTAATGCAAAACAAAACCTGAAGCTTATTGACTCTACCAATAAATTTAAGTAAAACATATAGTATATTTACTAAGAGAGTTTTGTGAGGTTATTAAAACATGTATTTATTATATTGAAACTTCATTGTATACAAATCCTATATAAGGGATCGTATGGTTGTGTTGTAATGTATAAGAAAAAGAAGAAAAATAAAAGAAAGCAAAGCAAAGCATTGCAGAGCTTAGTTTGGGTGAATTTATTTTGGAGGTACTAAAAGGGTAGCAACGCAGTACTCAAGAGTGTTTGGAGTTAGAAAACATCCATCATCTCTTCACTTGCCTGTCCCCCATTCCAACAAGAGGCACTTGAATGAAGTGACTATCTAACAGAAGAAAGAGATTGTTGTAGAGTGCATACTTGGAGCATTGCCCATAATAGCACAATGCAGAACAGTAGCACCTTTCTCTCTCTGAGCATACCAGTCGCTGCCATTCTCTTCAAGTAATCAAAATATGTCGCTATCCCCATACAATACAGCCTTGTGAAGAGGACTCTCCATCTGCTTGTTCCAGGCGTGAAGAAGAGCCTTATTCTTCTTAATCAATGCTGCAGCCATCTTCACATCCCCCTCCATGACGGCCACATGGAGCGCTGTGTCACCATCATAATTTGACTCCAGCAGTTTGTCTTCTGAAATCTCATTCAAGAGCTCAATGGCAAGATTGCTCTTCCTGTATGCAATCAGAACGTTGAGGAGAGGGTCTTCGGATAGGTTCACAGGGCCACCCATAGATGGTTTCTTGACATGGGACTGCAGGTACTCTCTGTCTTGACGGTATATGGCACCATTGATCTCTTGAAATTTCTGGCGGAAATTCTTATCGTGGTAAATGGAAGGAGTTGATGGTAACTGTGCTGCTGCTAGGTATGGGTCATTGATTACTGGTGGAATCTGGGAATGTAGATGATGCAGGGTCTAGTTTTCATGAATTTTTGATTGGTCTTATTGAGAGTTGATATGGTATTCTTTATAATTGATTTGGATTGCACATATTTGTTTTGGTTTTGCTTGTAGTTGGAGGATGGAATGCTGGGCTATACATGGTCCTAGATTCTCAGGTAGGTACAGCTTATTCTGGTTCAACATGCCAGATCAAAATTGCATACACTCAATACTAATAAATCCAAGGAATCAAGAATTACTTGCATTGCCAATATTCTCTCTAAAGCATGCAGTTTCATGATGATGATGGTTTTAAATAGGCACTTGTAAGCATCTAACTTTGCTTGATCATTTTTCCCGCTAGCTTTTCAAGAATTCTTTTACAAGCAAATTCCATCCAAATGGGGTAGATTTGGTTTCACTCCAAAGGGATCATGCATGCCAATCTTCTCTGGAAAATGCGAACCTCAGGATACAAAGCTCGTACAGTTATCAGGCCAGCTTGCACAACATGTTTTCCTGAAAAGATGTAAACTAAGACAGGAACTTATAGTTTTTTTTTGGGTAAAACAGCGAACCTTTAAGGCTCCTCATGTTTCATTAATAAGAGTTTAATCAAAACAACCCTGCAAGTACAAAGTAAAAGGCAACTGATCCTCTCGAGCTAAATAGCTTCGTTGCACACGCAGGTGCAAAAGGATAGAAAACATCAAAATACACTGAAACATAGGAGATACAGTACCAAAAGAATGGAAACACCCTGATACAAAATACAGACATATCCTGTAGCAAAAGTCAGGAGAATCTGAGAACAAAACATAAAGGCTCCGGTAAGCCATCGGTCACATTGCCTCTGAGACAGTGTCATGTCTCCTACCCTGAGCATCCTTCGAGAGGCTATCAGAGGCTTCCCCTATTCCTATCTGGTTTAGTGTCTTTAGAGATGTATCCCTTTTCTCTGCCTGAAAGGAGATTGATTCAATTAGAAATGAAAGAATTGCATGAAAAGTTTGGACGGATGATCTTGCTGAGCTATTAAAGAGTCTATTGTTATTTCTCCCCAAATACCCCAAAAATAGTAGCCGCCGACAAGTCTCAAATAACCTTGTCCTATTTACTAATAGAAGTGTGTCGCCAAGCAGACCAGAACAAGTATGCAATTGGTGGTAACCGCGGAAGGTTCAGCCTGACGAGATTCGCCAACTGGCTCCAAATATGAACGAAAAACGGGCAACGGAGGAAGACGTGATCAATAGTTTCCTCGCTTGACGCACAAAACGTATAGAAACTGAGCCCCCAGCTCCCTCTCATGAGGCTGTCCCATGTAAGGATTGCCTTATTAATAACTAGCCAAACAAATTCCTAACTTTAAGGGGCACTTTAATTTTCTAAAAGATCAAGCTATCGAGCATCTTAATCCGCCGTCGTTAGCCTGTAACAGGCATTCTCAACTAAAAAAACCCTCTTTGGATCCCATCCCACGTTGGACTATCTCTCACCATCTCATCCTGCAGCTCGTGTCCATGAAGGAGTTGAAGAAGTTCTTCCCTATGACCAACGTCTTGATCTTGAGTCGATAACTGCACCGTAATATCCCAATCCGTACTCGACTAGTACGACCACACTGGACCCGAAGGATCTTGAGTCGCTGAGACAAGTTCAGAAAAAGCACCCCCAATGGAATATTCAAGCACCATTTGTCCAACCAGAACCTTGTACCCCTCCGTCATTGACCTTCTTCGCTACCCCTAAAAAGAAAATGTCCTTGAAGGATCTTGATAGGTAGTGAAAAATGCATAATTGACATCATATATACCATCGCATTTGCACATTTATTCATATTATAATGCACAATTATTAATATTTCTTTATTTAATATGTGCAGGCCTCAAATTATCAATTTAATAAAGAATAAAGCTTAAAGAGCCCAAAAGCCCAGATCCAGGCCCATGTTTGAAGCCCAGATAAAAAAGCGCAAATACAAAGAGTCAAAATGCAAATACAAGGGCTAAAAGTTGCAAATATCAGAGATTAGGGAAGGATAGACTTTTATCCAACTCTAAACACCTGCAGGATGAGAATAAAAGGCCAAGATAAAGAGGAATTTCGTGGAGAGAAGATTTGAAGAAATCTGGATTAAGGGTAACTTGATTACCAAGTTATCTCGAAAATCTAGATTAAAAGGCCAGAATCACACTTCTAGAAGCAGGAGCCCATTTGGACGGACCAGGAGAGGCCACGCGCCGAAGCGCGTGGCCAGAAGACACCAAAGTGCCGCGGAGGCGCGGCAAAAGCCGCGCATCCGCGGCAGTTTGGATAGAGATGGGTACCAGATTTTGTTGGCACTTCTATCCGGGACTCCTCTACATTCTGCATTATAAATATCCGTGCAGTCGCAACAGGGAGGGGCATGCAGAGACGATTAGGGTTTTCTTTAGCCACTTTTATTAAAGTTGTACTTTTTATTCATGCTATTTGTGGAGAAGAAGGAGACGATTGTGTAACCAGATTCATCGAAATAAAAAGGTCACTCTTTTGTTCTCTTTAATTTCTGCACTTTATTTCTTTTGTCATCTCTCGTGTTTTAATCTTCGATCTCTTCTTGTTTTCGTTTTTCTTTCTTTTGCAATCTTTCTCATAAAAATAAAAAAAATAAATATTGAAAAGATAAAAATAATTATGAAGAACTAATCATCTTAGTGGTTTGCTGAGATTCTTGAAGCAACCCTAGATGCAATTAAAACTTGATCAGATTAATGAACATCACTAGAAACCCTAGGTTTAAAGGCAACTAATTCTTGAAGATCAACAAAAATACTTAAAATTCTTAATCTAGGTTACATGTTAAAAGAACTTATCATGACTTCAACCCTAAGAACTAGGACAGCATAACTTGAGATTAGTCTTCTATTAGGCTGTACCTAGATGTTAGGTTGAACCATAGTTGGTTTTGAATAATGCAACTTAGTATAGAATCGTGTATTAATTTTCTTGCTTGAGATAATTGCAATAACCTAAGGTAAATCATATCAGTCTTAAGATGAAGATCAAGCTCTTTAATTTGCAATAGGGTTGTGGTAGAAAATCAGCAAAACCATCTCTTCTCCAATATTTTCATCTCAAGATCTAATCTCTCTCTCTTATTTTGAAGATACAGAGGAATCGAGTCGAAACGCTTTCATCGCATCCTTCCCTGAGGATCACGACCCGCTCGAGCCCTTGCTACAACGGATTCGCATTGAGACTAAGACAATCTGAACTCTATTTTTATTCTCAATCAAATTTTGGCGCCGTTGCCGGGGAGAACGGCACGATTTCCTCGTTCTAATCATTCTTTCTTTTCTGTTGCAGGTACAGAGAATAGGAAGCAGAAACAGAACAGCAGAAGACACATATTGCAATCCAGTGCCTCTGCCCTCGAAGGCAGAGCATCTGGACCTACAACTTTGCCGCGTTTCCACGGCAAAAGCCGCGGGTCCGCGGCAGTTGTAGTTGACTACTGATAGATTTTTCTGCAGGTTGCTCTGCAGTGCAAAATTCTATTTCTGCTGTATTATTACTTCTCTGTGATCACTCTGCAACTGCTAATAATTAACATTAACCTATTTGTTGAATAAAAAAAAAATATTTTTAGACTCTTGCATTTTAGGGCACGTGTCTATTTTTAATTCTTTAATTCTGTTGAAGAATGCTGGCGACAAGGTACGTTTGCATAAGCATATAGATTAGGAAGCACTCTTGGTTGTTTACCGCTCTCTTGAGTGATTACTTTTCTACCGCTTTACACGTACACTAATTCATCTTAAGGGCATAAACCATAAGCAAGATAAGGTGGGGATTTCATCACCCTTCCTTGGCCCACAAATCATATCCGTCACACTCACAACCCCAACCTTAAGTAAAATTTGACTAGACGTTGGCCCTAGGTTAACTCGGACTCAATAGGAGATTGACCGAAGGAGGAAAATTGTTCGAAATTAACTCTTGTCAAATCGGTGTCTAGGCAGGGGATTGAGGGCCGAAAGCTCGAAGAACGGTGGTTATTTAATTAAGGAACGTCTCTGACGGAAAACTCCCACCGGTCTTGCCACCTACCTGGCCGATTAGCTTGTGGTTAACGTCGACAGTAGACCTCCTAAGGACAGTCTAAAGTTAGGAGTCGTCTAGGTCAAGGCTTACCCTAGTTTAGGATTTTTGATTGTTTTTCTTTGATTGGGTGAACTTGGTTGCTAATTGTGCATGTCCACTTGGTCAAGAGACCAACTTACATTCAGGCTAACTAGGACTAGTTCACCTCCCGAGCAAAAGCCCGACTCTCAAATGGCACAACCGCCATCTCTCCAAGATAGGTTCTACCCTATTAGAACCTCTATTCCGTCATGCATCAAGCTGAGTAATGAAGGTGTTGACCCATTTGAGCTTAAGCCACAATATATCAACACCCTTCCCAAGTTTCATGGACTTGAGTCCGAGGATGCCTACTTCTTCATAAGGGAATTCGAGGAAGTATGTCTTATGATGAATATTCCTAAGTTAGGAAAAGATGACATCAAACTTAGGTTTGTTCCCTTTGCTTTGAAGGATTTAGCAAAGAAATGGTTATACAGTCTAGAGGTTGGTTCCATATCTTCGTGGGATAATTTGTTAAGGCATTCTTAAAGAAATTCTATCCCGTTCACAAGACTGCATTGATTAGGAAGAACATCCTACAGTTTAAGCAGACAGCCAATGAGCCCTTTTGGAAATACTTTGAGCGTTAAGGACCTCCTTGCCCAATGCCCCCATCATGGGATAGAGAAATGGCGACTTTGCCAAGTCATATACGATGGATTAGATTATTCTACTAAAACACTGTTAGAATCCATGTGTCAAGGAGGATTTCTGCAAAAGAATGAAGATGAAGGATGGACATTGTTTGAGGACTTAGCTGAAAAATCCATCCAATAGGACCCTACTCCTGAGAAATCTAGGATTAATGACCCCACTTCTTCAAAAGGAGGTATTCATTCCATTGAGGCCAACATAGCAAATGATGCTAAGTTAGCTTCTGTTATGCGTAGACTAGAGGCTCTTGAAACTAAGGAGCCAGTCTCTGTGAACCAAGTCAGCCCAACATCTTCGGCGGGCTGTACTTATTGTCAAGATAGGAACCATGTGTTCGAGGAATGTCCTGTCTTCATAGCGCATCAAAGTTTGCCCGAACATATGAGTGCGGCCTTCACAAGGCCTGCCAATAATTCATATTCGCCCACCTACAATCCTGGTTGGAGAAACCATCCCATTTTTCATGGGGCCAAGTAACAATGAGCAGATTAGGCCCAAATTCTCCAACAATTTCCAAAATCCGCCCTATCAGCAAGGTTTTCCCAGTCAAAATCAGCCACCTTCTTTCCAATATCCACAAATGGAAACAAGAATGTCCAACATGGAAAGAAGGTGGATACCCTAGTTAAAAGCCAAGACACGCTGGCTCAAGTCCTAAGTAGGATAGAGATCCAATTGAGCCAGCAAGAGAGACAAAGGGGTACCCTACCGAGTCAACCATTGCCAAATCCTAGGAATCCTAGGCCAGCCAATGAGGTTCAAGACCCAAATCAGTGTCATATGGTTCATACACTCAGATCGGGGAAACAAGTGGATAATCAAGTATCAATGCCATCGGATCCATCCATTCCATCTAGCTCAACTTCCATTCCATCTAGCTCCACTCCTGCTCCATCCAGCCCCAATGAAACTGAAGCTGAAAAGTCAGCAGGTCAGTTGCACCAGCCTATAGCTCCATTCCCAAATAGGCTTAGAAGCAACAACAATGCACATATGGAGAAATTATTAGAAGTGTTCAATCAAGTGAGGCTCAACATTCCACTTCTTGATGCAATCCAACAGGTCCCTAGTTATGCCAAATTCATTAAGGACATGTGCACCAAGAAAAGAAAGACTAATGTGCCTAAGAAGGTTTTCTAGCCACTAACATTAGTGAGCTACTGTCCAACCAGATCCCTATCAAGTATAAGGACCCAGGTTGCCCCACCATCTCTTGCACCATAGGTCGAACCGAAATCAATCGAGCACTCCTCGATTTAGGAGCTAGCATCAATTTGCTCCCTTTCTCCGTGTATCAACAACTTGGATTAGGTGAACTCAAACCGACCCAAGTGACTATTCAGTTGGCTGACCGCTCTATCAAAGTTCCTAAGGGAGAAATCAATGACGTTCTCATACGGGTAGGAGAATTCATTTACCCGGTCGATTTCATTGTCTTAGAGACACAACCTGTGTCTAATCCTAGGTCCCAAACTCCCGTTATCTTAGGAAGACCGTTCCTAGCAACCGCTAATGCAATTATAAATTGTAGAAACGGTTCCATGAGACTGACTTTGGGGATATGACCAAGGAGGTCAATGTTTTCAACCTAGGTAAGCATCCCTATGATGTGACCGACCAACCCTTTGAGGTTAACTTCATTGAGAACATGACAAGTGAGCATAATGATGAGATCATACTTGAGTCAGAGGAAGAGGAAGAGTTAGAAACAAGTGATATCAGTCTTGATGAGATCGAATGGGAATCAAATCTGAGTTCTATAGAGATGGGAGATTCTAGCTTAACTCCTCCACCCATCGAGCCAACTCCTTCTTTGGAGTTAAAAGCCTTGCCCAAACATCTTAAGTACGCCTACCTAGGTGAACAAGAGACGTTACAGGTCATAGTTGCATCTAATTTGACCAATAGGCAAGAGGAGGACCTGCTGGCAACCCTTAGGAGACATAGGGAAGCCATTGGTTAGACTATGGCAGATATCAAGGGACTGAGCCCTACGATAGTCCAGCATCGTATCCATCTAGAGGAAGGGGTTAGACCGAAGAGGGATCCACAGCGTAGGCTAAAACCACTCATGCAGGAGGCTGTACACGCTGAAATAGTGAAACTGTTAGATAATGGGATCATTTATCCCATTTCCGATAGCGAATGGGTTAGCCCAATGCATGTGGTCCCTAAGAAGTCTAGTTTTACTGTGGTAGAGAACGACAAGCATGAGTTAGTGCAAACACGATTGCCTACCAAGGTGAGAGTATGCATAGACTACCGCAAGTTGAACGCAGCCACTAGGAAAGATCATTTTCCCCTCCCTTTCATTGACCAAATGTTGGAAAGATTAGCAGGTCATGAGTATTACTGCTTTTTGGACGGTTATTCAGGGTATAACCAAATTCCTATAGCGCCAGAGGATCAAGAGAAGACAATGTTCACGTGTCCATTTGGGACATTTGCCTACCGTTGAATGCCTTTCGGCTTGTGCAATGCCCCCGCCACATTCCAACGTTGTATGTTAAGCCTGTTTTCTGATACGGTTGAGCGTTTTTTAGAAATTTTCATGGACGACTTCTCCGTCTATGGAAATTCATTTGACCAGTGTCTCCATCACTTGGAGCTAGTGCTGAGTAGGTGCACCAAAAAGAACTTGACCCTAAATTGGGAAAAGTGTCACTTCATGGTGCAAACATGGGATTGTCCTAGGTCATGAGATATCTAGGGAAGGGATTAAGGTAGACAAGACCAAAGTGGAAATCATTGCGAAACTTCCACTTCCTCGATGCGTGAAGGACATTCGATCCTTTTTAGGACACGCCGGATTTTATCGTAGGTTCATTAAGGACTTTAGCAAAATTGCTAGACCCCTTACAAACCTTCTAGCTAAGGACGTGTCCTTCATCTTTGATGATAGGTGCCATAGTGCTTGGGAGAAATTGAAAGTGGAAACTTATATCTGCCCCTATCATCTCACCTCCGGACTGGTCCAAGCCTTTTGAGATCATGTGTGACGCTTCTGATTTTGCGATAGGTGCTGTCTTAGGACAGCGTAAGGACAATAAGCAGCACGTGATCTACTATTCGAGTATGACGCTTAATGAGGCCCAAATGAACTATACTACCACCGAGAAGGAATTCTTGGCAGTAGTGTTCGCTTTGGAGAAATTCCGTCCATACCTACTTGGGACTAAGACCACGATCTTCACTGACCATTCTGCTCTGCGATACCTTATGCTCAAGAAAGATGCGAAGGCCCGACTCATTCGTTGGATCCTTCTACTTCAAGAATTTGATCTCGAAATTCGAGATAAAAAAGGTGTCGAAAATGTCGTAGCTGACCATCTCTCTCGTGTGCCCAACGCACCTTCTGTCGAGCTGCCCATCAATGACAATTTTCCCGATGAGCAACTTCTAGCCATCTCTAAGGAACCTTGTTTTGCTGACATAGTAAATTACTTAGTCACAAACCAAACACCACCTAGTTGGTCCAAACAGGATAGATACCGATTCTTGTCTCAAGTTCGGTATTACATGTGGGAAGATCCTTATCTTTTCAAATATTGTAGCGACCAAATCATTAGGAGATGTGTCCCCGACGAGGAGACTAGAAGCGTGCTAGCTTTTTGTCATTAGGATAATACTTTGACTTATTTTTTGAAAGAAATCTAAGTTAGTTTTAAGGATTAGGAAAATCATGATTAGGATTTCTAAAAACTTGGTCAAAATAAATAAATTGTTAATTTTTAGGTATAGGAGAGAAATTGAATAAATAATTAGTCTTGATTTTTACCTTAATGAAATGTGCATACAAATGCATATCTAGGATTCTAAGACAAAGACCTTGTGCCTCATAAAAAAAAAAAAAAAAAAAAAAGAAGAAGAAAAAAAATCACCAATTAAGCTGATATATGTGCCTCAAGAAGCATAAGTATTCATGCCTAAAGGTGAGTAAATAAAATAAAGTCCTTAGTTTTGGGGCCTAGTTCACTCGAATTTGAGTCCGCGGGGGTGTTTTCTCACCTGGTGCCCTAAAGCCAACCGGTTTGGGAGTCATCGACTTTAAGTTCGTTACATGGGTGGATTAGAAAGCCTAAGAAGACTAAGAAATATAATATATGTATTAACACATCTAATAATCAATTAGTTAGGTATGAGGGCCTCAAGAAGCCTTGATACTTATACGAAAGAAAATTAGATGAGCTATACATGCAAAAAAAAAAAAAAAAAATATATAACACATCTAATAGTCAATTAGTTAGGTATGAGGGCCTCAAGAAGCCTTGATACTTACACGAAAGAAAATTAGATGATGTTATAAAAATAATAAAGAGGCATGAGAGTCCAAGTTAAGGAATTCCTAGATTCACAAGGGTGCGTATGACTTTTGGTAACGAAAAAGACTATATTAGAAATTCAATTTTAATCCTTACCTAAAATGAATAACAATTGACTTTATAAAGACTAGGTTTGAAGAATGAATAAAATTGAGGATCCTAAAACTTATAGACTACTTAGTCTCTTCAAATATAAGTCAAATATTTTCCTTTTATGGATTTTGTGGGTGTAATCCGCTGAAAACCCTCACGAGACAACACTCGTCCTCTAGGGTAACCTAGAGGTTTAACGGCTTGTTGCACATGCTAAGTGCAACCGTAATTCCTACGAAAGTGAGTTAGCTAGGTTAGACTTTTCTCTTTCTTTTACTCGAGGACGAGCAAAAAGATAAGTGTGGGGGTGTGATAGGTAGTGAAAAATGCATAATTGACATCATATATACCATCGCATTTGCACATTTATTCATATTATAATGCACAATTATTAATATTTCTTTATTTAATATGTGCAGGCCTCAAATTATCAATCTAATAAAGAATAAAGCTTAAAGAGCCCAAAAGCCCAGATCCAGGCCCATGTTTGAAGCCCAGATAAAAAGCGCAAATACAAAGAGTCAAAATGCAAATACAAGGGCTAAAAGTTGCAAATATCAGAGATTAGGGAAGGATAGACTTTATCCAACTCTAAACACCTGCAGGATGAGAATAAAAGGCCAAGATAAAGAGGAATTTCGTGGAGAGAAGATTTGAAGAAATCTAGATAAGGGTAACTTGATTACCAAGTTATCTCGAAAATCTAGATTAAAAGGCCAGAATCACACTTCTAGAAGCAGGAGCCCATTTGGACGGATCAGGAGAGGCCACGCGCCGAAGCGCGTGGCCAGAAGACACCAAAGTGCCGCGGAGGCGCGGCAAAAGCCGCGCATCCGCGGCAGTTTGGATAGAGATGGGTACCAGATTTTGTTGGCACTTCTATCCGGGACTCCTCTACATTCTGCATTATAAATATCCGTTGCAGTCGCAACAGGGAGGGGCATGCAGAGACGATTAGGGTTTTCTTTAGCCACTTTTATTAAAGTTGTAATTTTTATTCATGCTATGTGTGGAGAAGAAGGAGACGATTGTGTAACCAGATTCATCGAAATAAAAAGGTCACTCTTTTGTTCTCTTTTAATTTCTGCACTTATTTCTTTTTGTCATCTCTCGTGTTTTAATCTTCGATCTCTTCTTGTTTTCGTTTTTCTTTCTTTTGCAATCTTTCTCATAAAAAAAAAAAAATAAATATTGAAAAGATAAAAATAATTATGAAGAACTAATCATCTTAGTGGTTTGCTGAGATTCTTGAAGCAACCCTAGATGCAATTAAAACTTGATCAGATTAATGAACATCACTAGAAACCCTAGGTTTAAAGGCAACTAATTCTTGAAGATCAACAAAAATACTTAAAATTCTTAATCTAGGTTACATGTTAAAAGAACTTATCATGACTTCAACCCTAAGAAGTAGGACAGCATAACTTGAGATTAGTCTTCTATTAGGCTGTACCTAGATGTTAGGTTGAACCATAGTGATTTTGAATAATGCAACTTAGTATATAATCGTGTATTAATTTTCTTGCTTGAGATAATTGCAATAACCTAAGGTAAATCATATCAGTCTTAAGATGAAGATCAAGCTCTTTAATTTGCAATAGGGTTGTGGTAGAAAATCAGCAAAACCATCTCTTCTCCAATATTTTCATCTCAAGATCTAATCTCTCTCTCTCTTATTTTTGAAGATACAGAGGAATCGAGTCGAAACGCTTTCATCGCATCCTTCCCTGAGGATCACGACCCGCTCGAGCCCTTGCTACAGCGGATTCGCATTGAGACTAAGACAATCTGAACTCTATTTTTATTCTCAATCAGATCTCATACCTTTTCAAAAAGGGAAAGGAGGAACCTTCATTAATGTACATGTCTGTCCACCATCCATGCGGGGGCGATAGTTATGTGACACCAGGGAGGCGCATTTGCGAACTAATAATTTCCACCACTATTGAGAAGCAGGGCTGTGTCAAAATCACGAATATTGGTGATCCCTAACCTTCCAAACTCCTTACGCTTGCAGACTCGTTTTCAATTTACCAGGCAAAACCCCTTCCTTCTTTGTGAGACCAGTCTATAGTTCTATAGGTACCTCCTCTCAGGGCGTCGATTTACTTTTCTACCCATCACTGCATAGGAAAGAAGGAAAGGAAATAAGTAGGGATGGCCGAAAGTGCCGCATTGACTATTGTGATCCTACCTCTCAAAGAAAGCAACTTTTTTTTTCATCCCAACAATCTTCTCTATATCCATTGTGTCCCAGTGAAAGTGGCAAACTCAAGTTAGTGATCGGTAACCTTTGAACCTGGCAGTGAAAAAACCAGGGGACAGAAGGAAACTGTAGACTGAAATCTCCCCAAAAATATAATATAGCTTTTGTGAAAATTGATCTTAAGCCCGAACCACATCTCGTAACAAAAGAGAATCCATTTGAGAACCATCGCTTGAGATAGACTTTCCGTCTCGAAAATTAAGGTGTCATCTGCAAATTGGAGGTTGATAACTGTGTGGTATCATCCTGACATTTCAGACCCTTAATGACCCCCGACGGCATCAGGCGATAATGTGGTGAACTCATTTGCTACCAGAATAAGATCGGAGGGGAAAGAGGGTCACCCTGCTGTAAACCCCACTTACAGTAAATTTGCCTGCCTTGGATGCCATTTACCGGCATCTGACACCTTAGCAAATCTCAACCATAGTCGAATCCACGATATCCATGTAGATGCCCCAAGATTGTAAACTTTCCAGGATGCAGTCAAGTCCTTCTCATATGGCATGGCAGTTTTAAAGGCCTTCGAGAGAAAATGAGAAAGAATTTACTCCCCTACCTATTATGGGAGGCTTGCCTTCGCCAGTATAACACGAGACGACCCTTATCCTTTATCTGTGGAAGAGTGTGGGAGTTAAGGCATGCCTTTGGACATAATGATTTAGATTCTGTCGAAAAGGCCCTGAGGTCGTCCTGGTTTATGATTCCCTTTGGCATTTGGCAATGGTTTTAGGGTTCTTGTGAAAACAAGGGTGTTTACTTCAAGCTCGGATACATGCAGTGACGAAGTGGCTGTTAGCTATTAAACTTGTTACATGCATTAGTAATTATGTTATCATGTATTCATGCACTTATGAGATACATGTACATGAGAAATTCATGAACTAGTTTGAAGAGTCATGTGGTTTGGTGTTTGAAGAGTCATGTGGTTTGGGTTTGAAGAGTCATGGAGGATGTTCCAAAAGGCCTATATGAAGTGCATATGTAAGTCCAATTGAATAACTCGAAATACAAAGTTCATTTCCTCCTTCTAGAAAAACTATTCTCAACAAAAACTGGTATCAGAGCCAAGACACCTATGGCTTTTCTAGTTCTATCCAAACCCAAGTGCCCCTCTTAACTAAAACCAATTATGATAAATGGAGTATCCAAATGGACGCCTTGTTGGGATCCATGGGAGCATGGAACACGGTGGTAAATGGAGCCAAGGAGGATGAGATGAAGAAGGAGAAGAAGGCGTTGTTCACAATCTACCAAGGAGTAGATGACGCCACGTTCGAGTTGATCGCCTCTGCAAAAAACTTCTAAGGAAGCTTGGGAGATCTTGAAGAAAGCCTTTGATGGCGTAGAAAGAGTGAAGAAAATCCACTTGCAATCTTTGCGAGCAGATTTTGAGGCCCTACAACAAGAAGGGTCAGAATCCATTGGTGATTACTTTCACCGAGTAAATTCCATTGTGCATGAGATGAGGCGACATGGTGAGAAGATGAGAGAGGACGTACGTGTTGTGGAGAAGATCATGAGATCTCTACACTCAAGATTTGATTATATCGCTGTGGCGATTGAAGAATCAAATGATCTTGAGGATATGTCAGTGGAAGAGCTCCAAGGCTCTCTACAAGTTTATGAAGAAAGAGGCTTGCGAAAGAAGAAAGAAGAAGGAAAGACTATGGAGCAAGCGCTTCAAGCCAACTCTTCCCAAAAGAAGGATGGATCTTCAAGAGGAGGCTACCATCGAGGAAGAGGTGGACGTGGTGGCAAAGGACGAGGGTGTCGTGGTAACCACTTCAACGAACAAAGCAGCACCCATGGTGATGAAAGTGAAGGGAATGATCGTGGAAGCCATGAAACTCGTGGTCGAGGCCGCGGTCGAGGTCGTGGCCGGAAAGGAAGGTATGATAAATCTCATATCCAGTGCTATGTTTGTAAGAAATATGGCCATTTCTCCTATGATTGTTGGTATAATTCTGACAATGATGGTGGAGAAAAGGCTAATCATGTGGAGCTAAGTGAAGGACAAGTGTTGCTCATGTTCTATAATGAAATTGAGCCGCCTCAAACGGTCACATGGTTCATAGACACGGGAGCCTCAAATCACATGAGTGGAAGAAAGGAGTTCTTCACAAGGCTCGATGAAGGTCATCAAGGCTAATCACATTTGGTGATCTTTCAAATGTCAATTGAAGGAAAAGGTGATGTTGTCTTTAAACTTCAAAATGGTAGGGAGCTTTGCATCTCTGATGTCTATTATGTCCCTGCTATAAAAAGTAATTTATTGAGTATTGGACAATTGTTGGAAAGAGGATATGGCATCAAGACGAGCGATCTAGCTCTTAGCTTGTTGGTTAAGAATAACAGGCTGATTACACATGTGAAGATGACAAAGAACAGGATGTTCCCGTTGAAGCTCTCAATTGTGGAGTCGAGGTGCATGAAGGCAATGACTCAAGATCACAGCAATCTGTGGCATCTTCGCTATGGACATCTCAATTTTGAGGCATTGAAGCTAATGGAGAAGTAGAAAATGGTGGTGGGATTGCCAAAGATTGATGCTCCTAACAACCTTTGTGATGTTTGCATTGTGGGAAAGCAACAAAGGGAGTCATTCAAGAAGTATGATGTCAAAAGAGCATCTAAGCGTCTACAATTGGTGCATTCAGACGTATGTGGACCCATCAAGCCTGAGTCTATTGGTGGTAATAGGTATTCCTAACCTTTACTGATGATTTTAGTGGCAAGACTTGGGTGTATATGCTAAAAGAGAAAAGAGAAGTCTCTCAAAATTCAAAGAATTCAAGAGCTTTGTTGAAAAACAAAGTGGATGTCTGCTTAAGTGTTTGAGAAACTGATGTGGAGGCGAGTATATGTCGCAGGAGTTTGAGAATTTCTGCAGGGAACATGGCATCCAACATCAACTCACTATGCCGCAAAACACCACAACAAAATGTTTGTCTCAGAGAGGAAGAATAGAACAATTCTCAACATGGTCCGATGTATGCTGA
>JAVJIF010013348.1:0-123402 GCA_038442645.1 Agave tequilana | reverse complement strand
GATGCGAGGGACGCAGCCTTGTGTATTTTCCACTAATCTCAGAATGGACTAAGTGTTTTCCCTTAGAAAGGGCCCCGTTTGCTGAAGGGACGCGACTTTGAGTCACGTGGACGCTCCTCTAAAACGCGGGTGAACGCCTTCCAATTTGAGAAAGGTGACGCGGATTCTTGGACGCGGCTTTCCCATCTGCGTTTAATGCAACCGGACGCGGCTTTCCCATCTGCGTTTAATGCAGCCTGACTTAAAGATTTTATGAGATCTTTGACCGTCAAGTCTTCGCTGACGATTGAACGTCAAGTCTTCGCTGACGATTGGAAAACCGGGACATCCGTTTTTCCCGAAGCAGTTGTCCACGCGTCGTTTTTTCATTGGACTTGGGCGTTAATGCCCTTTAATGCAAAACCGGCGCTGACGTTTGAGATCAGCGCCTGCGACGCTTCTCGAAGCGACGTTCCACGCGACAGCCTCCCATTGGGCTTTGACGGTTGTGCGGTCATTAAGGCCGGCGGTTTTAATTAATGAACCATTAATGACCGTTATCAGGGATTGCCTATAAATAGGACTCACCCCCTCTCTTTAACAGCGGCTGCTTAGACCGTGCTCTGTTTGAGAGCGAGTACTCTCAGGGACTCTGCCTTCTTCCTTCAAGGACCCTATCATGGGTTTGCCTCCATGGATGAAGGTGCCTCTGTGGATGAAGATGACCCAGAGCTTTCATGCTTCTGTTTGGTCTCTTCAATGGATTATCACTGTCAAGTGATTTCAATGGCAGGAAGCGTCTCTTTGAGCACTTTTTACGTCCGCGTCTCAACGCAGATAGTTCAACTCTTAACAGAGGCTTCTGCGGGTATGCCATGCCCACTTACCATGACATTTTAGATCCAACCAAGTTTTCATTTTAGTATACCTCTCAAAGAGATATCATCTGGACCTTCTTGTGAAGTCGTGGTTGGTGTATTCCTCTTCTGGAATTTGCGCCCTCGACTTGAATTTCTCTAGATGCGAGTACAGAAGTCTTTGGTACTTGGCCGCGGCTTTACTCATGAAGCTCGCGTTTTAAGGCCACTGACTTGGATGGATTCCAACTCGGGTTGAAGGCTTCAGACCCGAATTTTGCAACTCATGTTCCTCCAACAGAGAGATGGCAGTTTTCGGCGTCTGATTCTCTGCGCACCTTGTATCTTAGACGCGGATGTGGAGTTAAGTCGCGTTTGCATTCTGTGTGTATCACAGTCTCGCTCGCGTCTGTTTTTATTGTCGCAGGACTCTGGCTCGCTGCGCGGATCATTCCCGCGTCTGCGGCCTCTGAAAATAGCCGCGTCTGTGACTTAGTTTTTCTTCTGTTGAAGTGTACTAAGCTCTAAATTGTCTGATTCCCTGTTTGCTTTTTTGCAGGTAGGCTTGGTCATTCTTTTTCATGTTCGCCAAGTCCGTGGGAGAATATATCGGACGGCGAACTTGTTCGATGTTCGTCCACAGGGAATATATTATGGTCCTCATCGTCCACAAGGGAATATATTATGTCCCTGACGAGGACTCAACTCTCGCCAAGGTCTCTTCAGATCCACTGCACCAATCATGCCTGCTGGCAAGAGATGGTCAGGGTAAGTATGGCGGCGAGGAGGTTACGGTGGACACGGCGGCAGATAAGATCCTCTTCCTCTCCCATTTCAGAAGTGACATCGAGGACTTTCCATGTCTGCTGGATGGCCTGCTGGGGAAGAGATGCTCATGAACGAAGGGTTGCAGGACTTTCTGCTGCCACCGGACCTCAAGAACACCATTACTCTTAGCTTAGTCAGCTAGGGCTCTTTCGATGTTTACATCATGCACCATCCTGTACTTGGAATCAGATGCGGCTTCAAGGAGTGAGTGCAACCTCTGAGAGAGAGAGGACTTCTTTGTACTCCTAATTGTAACACTCCATCTTATTGTAAGAGAGCGTTTTGACTGTAACACTCAATCTTATTGTATAAAAGAGCGTTTTAACTGTAGCACTCAATCTTATTGTATAAGAGAGCGTTTTTTGTATCACTTTCATATGCCTGGAAATAAATAAAAGTGACACTTCTCTTTTTGCCTCTTTCATTGTCTTGAACTTTTTGTCTTCAGTTAGACGCATAGAAGCAAAGAGTCTTTGACTTTGTCAAAATTATGATGGTAATTTTAATAAGTCAAACTTTGTGGAGAAAGATCCTATTTCAGGAACTCTCACGATACTGTCAGAGGTGTAATATTAACTTGACAGAGATGAAATTTTTTGATGGACCTGCCACTTTATAAGAGAAAGTGACAAGTAGAATTGGTACCCCCAGGGAGGGTGAACTTTTATCAAGTGTTTGGGATTAACTTGATTGAGCTCAACTGGGGATTTGATGGAAACACTGTTGATGGTGTAGTATTAACCTAACAATTTTTTAGGTAGACTTGTTATTCTGTTGAAGAGAATAACAAGTGGGACCAGACTCGTGGGGAATCTAGGAAAGTTTGTTACCGTCAGAGGTGTGATATTAACTTAACGGGTTGAAAGTGGTCTTGTCAGAAGTGTAATGTTAACTTGACAAGGATGTGAGTCAGAGGTGTGATATTAACTTAACTCAGAAGTGTCACTGTCATAGGTGTAATGTTTAACTTGACAGTGAGGGTAATGCTAGAGGTGTAATGTTGAACTTAGCATTGGTCATCTCGGCTTGCATAAGGAAGTCCGAGGGAAAGTCATGGCCATAGGTGTATTGTTGAACTTAGCAATGACTTGGAGGCTAGAGGTGTGGTGTTAACTTAGCATCATCCATTTCAGCTTCGGTGTGGAAGTCTGAAGAAAAGTGACTGTCAGAGGTGTAATATTAAACCTGGCAGAAACTTGATTACTGTTTAGAGGTGTGGTGTTAAACTTTAACAGTAATTTGTCAGAGGTGTGATATTAACTTGACAAAGATTGACTCATGATAAGAGTAATTTGAGGGCCTGTCATTCTATTGGTGAAAATTGACAGGTGAAAATTTGAAGTGCAAGAGGTATAGTGTTAACTTGGCAAGTTTGAAAGTTCGATACTCCGTGTAGAGTTGACAAACAAAATTTGTACTCGACAAGGAATATTGAAAAGTTTCCATTACCAGAGGTATAGTGTTAACTTAGTAATGGCTGTATTTGTAGACCTACCATTCTGTATATGAGAATTGGTAAGGGATTTTGGAGGAAGGAGTGGAGCAAAGTCCACTCAGGATTTTAGCAAACCCTCAGCTGTCAACGGATTTGAGGTGCCTTTACCAACTACCGTTTGAGTTGGGCTAGCCATGCTATTCCCCTCAGCATGATGAGTTATCGAAGACTTATGTTGGTCTTAGAAGCCAACATTTTCTTCTATCCTTAGCCGTCGGGGGCGTCGGATGTTATAATGAAGAAATTCTTCTTACTTTGATCAGAGGTGTACTTTTAACTTGATCAGCAGGAGAATACCATCTAAGGATAGTATTTCTTCAGGAACATGCCATTGATCGGCATCATGAGTGTATCGCCATTCGAGGTTATGAGGCGATATGACCCATTTGAGTAGACTGACTCTACTACAAATGGTCCTTCCCATTTGGGTTGGAATTTTCCTTTTGTCTTGTGCGTCATTACCATGGGTCTTCTGACGGCTAAGACAAGATCGCCTTTCTTGAAGGTTCGCACTTTAACTTTCTTGTTGAAGACTCTGGTAATTCGAGCTTGGTAGAGCTTGATTTGCTGTTGGGCCTGCAGACGTTTATCATCTAAGGCCTCCAGTTCCTGGAGTCGCTGTCGATGCTTCTCCTCTGTTGTCATCTCCGCTGTCAGGCGACGCGTAGAGATGGAATTTGGATCTCTAGTGGGAGCACGGCTTCACACCCATAGACCAGAGAAAATGGCGTAGCTTTAGTTGGGGTTCGCACAGTTGTGCGGTAAGCCCATAAGCATTCACCCAACTTGTCGTCCCAGTCTCGTTGACTTTTCGAGACGAACTTTTTGAAAAGCTTGCCAATAGTCTTGTTGAAAGCTTCTGCGAGGCCATTAGCGGCAGGATAGTATGCCGTTGAGGACACACTCTGGATTCTGAACTTAGCGCAGAATCTCTGGAAAGCCTGGCTGATGAACTGAGGCCCATTGTCATGGACAATTCGCCGAGGTACACCGAAACGGTAAATAACGTGGTATTTCACGAACTTAATCACGTTCGATGACTTGACTTCCTTCAAGGGAATGGCCTCAGCCCACTTAGAGAAGTAATCGGTTATTGCCAAAATAAACCGATGTCCTTTTGATGATGGTGGGCTGATAGGACCAACCACGTCCATGCCCCACATTTCAAATGGCCAGGTAGAGGCCGTAGAGTGGAGGTACCCTGGTGCTTGATGGATGAAATCGCCGTGCACTTGGCAGGCGTGACATCTCTTGGCATAAGTGACGGCATCGGCAATCATCTTGGGCCAGTAGTAACCCAATCTTTGGAGTCGATGTGCCAGTTTTGGGCCAGTTGATGGGCTCCACACATGCCGTCGTGGGCTTCTTTCAATACCTCTTGAGCCTCCTTTGGTGAGAGGCACCGGAGCAAGATCCCGTCATGCGATCGACGATACAATGTTCGCGTAATCGCATTGTAATAGAATTTGGGGGCTTTCCTTCTAATGGCAGCCGCCTCTCTGGTGTCTTCAGGCAGAATGCCGTATAAGACGAAATCAATGTAGGGAATCGCCAGTCTCTAAGCTCTGGACCGTTTGATGCTTCAAATGCTTCTTCGCGGTAACGACCTCCCGTTGACTCCTGATAGTCCTCGAGAGCATTTCTCGGGCAATACAGGTCGTGGCTGTAGACGAATATCTTCTCCATTGCTCCAGCTGGAAGAGCTAAGGAGGCAGCCAGGGACGCGAGTGCATCTGCGTGCGCATTTTGCATGCGCGGTATATGGTCGATGTAGAAGCTTGTAAACCCCTCGGCCATGCGGATAGTCGCGTTGTAATAGGGTACTAAGTCTTCATGTCTGACTTCGTACTCCCCGCGAACTTGGCTGACGATGAGCTTGGAGTCGCCATATGCCTCGAGATTTTTAACGCCAATCTCATCGGCGAATTGCATCCCAATCAAAAGAGCGTTGTACTCCGCCACATTGTTGGAACAAGGCTCAGTTAATGAGACAACTCGGGGAGTCACATAATTTTGTGGGGATACGAGTACTACTCCTACCCCTGCTACTACGTGTCCCTTCGGGCTTGTTCTTGATGCACCGTCGAAGAAAAGTTGCCATACTTGACTTTCGAACGATGTCTGAGTCAGGCAGACTTCATCAACTTCATCTGGGAGATCCTTGTAGACTTTGGCTGCCCTCGGATCTGGGTGCTCAGCTAGGAAATCCGCGACTGCTTGTCCCTTAATGGCCTTTTGTGGTAAAAAGAGCATCTCATATTAGGAGAGCAATATGGCCCATTTCGCCAGTCGGCCATTTAACGATGAAGGTTTAGTCATAAGTAACCTCAGGGGTTGACTTTTGATATGACGTTTATAGTTTGGCCTACCAGATAGTGTCGCATTTTCTGGATAGCGAACACCAGTGCCAAACATTCCTTCTCGATCGGGTTATACCGATGTTCGGCTCCGATCATTGTTCTACTCAGATAGTAGATTGCTTGCTCACGTCCTTGATCGTCATTCTGAGCTAGTAGAGCTCCCAAAGAATGATCCATTACTCGGACGTATACCAGGAAAGGCTTTCCGATACCGGAGCTGCAAGGACTGGTGGTTGGGTGAGGTATTGTTTAATTTCCTCGAACGCTTGTTGGCAAGCGTCGTCCCAAATGAACGAGACACCCTTCTTCATTAGCTTAGTGAAGGGTTGGCATCTTCCGGAGAGGTTTGAGATGAACTACGGATGTACGCCAATCGTCCTTGCAATCCCCTGAGTTCCTTGAGATTTCTCGGAGGTTGCATCTCCTGGATAGCGCGAACCTTTTCCGGGTCCAAGTGAATTCCGGTGGATGTTACAACAAATCCTAAGAATTTGCCACTGGCCACCCCCAGGAAGGACTTTGTGGGATTCATCTTCAATTGATGAGCCCGCATGATGTCGAAGACCACCTCAGGTCCGCTATATGATCACCTTTAGTGCGGCTTTTTACCGCGATGTCATCAACATAACATTCCACCATTTTGCGTATTTGCTGATGGAAAATGGCGTTCATGGCCCTTTGGTATGTTGCCCCTGCATTTTTCAGTCCGAAGGGCATGACGGTATAGCAATAAACCCCCAATGGTGTCCTGAAGGAGGTGTACTTTTCATCGTCAGGATACAATTTGATTTGATTGTATCCTGAGAATCCATCCATGAAGGACATTCGTTCAAATCCACAAGTATTGTCAATCATGACATCTGTGATTGGCAATGGAATTCGTCTTTGGGACAAGCCTCGTTTAGATCACGGAAGTCGATGCAGATTCGGATCTTCCCGTTCTTCTTGGCAACTGGGACAATGTTGGCTACCCAGTCGGGATGTTGTTCTTCCCTGATGAAGCCAGAATCAATAAGTTTTCTGACTTCTGATTGAATTGCCTCCATTATTTCTGGGCGAAACCGTCGCTGCTGTTGTTTGACAGGCTTTACGTCCGAATTGATGTTGAGGCGGTGCATGGCCACTTGAGGATCAAGTCCTGGCATGTCCTCATAATTCCAGGCGAAGACGTCTATATACTCTTGTATAAGAGATATTAGATCTTTCTTCTCCGAAGGTGACAGGCCGTCACTTATGAAGATGGGCTTAGGGTTAGCCTCATCTCCTAGGTTGATCTGAACAACCTTGTCTTCTGTGGGTGGCTCGCGCTGTTCAAAGCGGGTATCCCAAAGAGCATTTAAATGTTTGATCCAAGGATCTGTATCAGATTGGATCATTTCTTCATTTTCATCTTCCAGGTGGCTTGTCGAAACCATGTTCACTGAAAGTTCCTTGAAGATGTTGCCGACACTGACATCTGACTCCCAAGATGATGTGTCTGAAGAGTAATCGTTGCTCGACGATTCTTGAGAATCGGAAGCTGATGGGACCGGAGTTGATACATAGCCCAACCCCCGGCGTGTCCGATGGTAATAATCGGGGGCCTTCCCTTTCGGCACAAAGGATTGAAGCAACGTCCTCCTTCCTTTGTCGAAGTTCAACCCGGGTTTTGTTGGTCAGGTCGTACCCCATGCATCTCATTATTTTGAGCGCTTTTGGTTCGTAATGATCGAACTGAGGGGATTCTTCCTCGCCTTCCGATTCTTCGCGGGGCGTTGGTTCAGACGAGATTCGCCCAAAAAGAATTGGTTTTTGGCCTTTCCGTCTTGCTGGAACCATAAATATAGATTCTTGCGCATTACCATTATCTTGGTATGTCTCGAAGAACGATTTCACTGGTACATGCAATGATGTTAAGGCACCCATTGCCGACCAGAGATCGTCATCTATATCAGTGCTAGTATCTGACGGTATTGAATCAGAAGCACACACAGAAAAATACGCAAAATCTAAATCTTCATTAATATACCAACCGCCTACATCATCGGTGGTATTATCGACATCGGGCTTATTAGTGCCGGTTACAAGTGGTTCTAACTCCCACAGGCACTCTTCTTTCTCAGGCTCAGTGTCAGCCTCATTACCAGAGTCTGGCTCCTCTGGTTGTGGGGCTTCATCCGTCTCCACCGGATCTTGGTATAGCAAAGAGTCGGTGAAATAATTCTCGACCCCTTTGAACGGATACCTTTCGGCGATCAACGTCTGCACATTTCCACTCCCGTCAATGTACTTCATGACTTGGTGGAGAGTGGAGGGAACGATGGAGTTGCGGTGAATCCACGGTCGTCCCAGCAATAGATTATAGGAAGTGTCGGCGTCGATGATGTAGCATGTCACTTCCGACTTGAGGCTTCCAATCTGACACCTGAGCTTGATCTTCCCCATCAGACGGGTCTGGTTGGCATTGAACCCATAGATAGTCGTCTGGGTGGGGCTCAAACGATGGGTAGAAATGCCGAGATGTTTGCATGACCCGGCGAGGCATGATGCTCAACGCGGACCCTGGATCTACCTGGATGCGGTTCACCTCGGACGATCCAATATACCCTGTGAAGTACAGGGGTCGATCATGCTTCCCTTTCACCTGCATATCATCTGCCGTGAAGGTGATGCAGGGGCATTCTGGGAGGTGTGGAGGCAATCCTCTACATCTTCCTCCTTCGGCACCTGGGTCATGAAGACCTCAGCATTTGCCAGAGCTTCTTGCAGAGCTTCCCTGGTCGACTTTGATAGTCTAAGAAGTTCATACAAAGTAATGCGTGCCGGAATGTTGGCCAACTGAGCCAGGACATCAAAGCGGTAAGGTGCCGTAGATCCTTCCGCGATGCCCTTTTGAAGGGTTCGAGAAAATCGAGTCTCCTTCTGCTTCTCCACAGGTGGCTTTGTGGAGGGCCTGACTGGCTCCGCAGTTGGTTGTGGAGGGGCTACCGCCGTCTCGCCATACTGTTTCAAGTACGCCTGTCCTGAACGGGTTCCCGCCATCGGTTGGTTGGGCTCTGCGGCCAAGACTATCGTTTCCTCCTCTGAGTCGGTCAGTGAAGGGATATCAGTCTCTGCTTCTCGAGAGGAGGCACCCACCACATTGCAGGATGAGGCCTTTGCCTTGCCTTTGGATTTCCTATTGGTCACAGTAGTCCATTGCTGTTCATTGATAAGGTCAGGTGGACCCACATAATTTCCCCTTGAGGTGTAGGGACGGGTACCAAGCCTTTCTCTTGCTGCTGGTGAGGGTCTGTGTTGACCACTCTCAGCTCTCCTCTTGGAATAGGAGTTACCCCCGCAGGCGTTGGAGGTTGTCTTCCGAACTGGAGAACCGACGTCACATTAGCCGTCACCTTCTTCTGCTCTGGTCGGAGCTTTAACACCTCCGCGTCAATCAGAGCCTGAAGGATGTCCTTGAAGACGTAGCAGCTTTTGGTGGGTGTCCCAACATCCTGTGATACATGCAGTAGTTGGGATTGTCGGTCTTGCCGACTTCCTCTGGGCGCCTAGCTTCAGGGAGCTTCAGTCGGTTGCTCTTGTTGAGTAGTTTAAAGAGCGAATCGACATGTTCCTCCTTGAAGGAATATTGCTTGTTGGCGCGTGGCTGGCTTGAAGAGCCACTTGTCTTGCCTGATTGAGGTTTGGCGGGAGATTTGGTCTCCGTTGCCAAATTATCCTTCCGCTTTGTTTGGAGGGATGTGTCCGGCGCACGCCTTGTCGACCTTTCCGGCCTAGGCTTACCTTCCTCCGCTCTGACGCGGGCGACAATTTCCTCAGCCTGTTCACCTTGTTGGACTAATTGCTTCCAGGTGCGGCTTTCAGCAACTCCTATTTGAGTAAGGAGTGAGGTTTGGAGATTGTGGCGGCATGTTTCCACCAGGGTGGCCTGGTCATACCGCTTGGACACCGGAGTGCCATGTTCCGAAATCTTTCCACGAAAGATTTGACAGACTCCCCTTTTCGCTGTTTGGTAGCCAAAAGGGTTGGCATTGTGACTTCGGAGTCATCCTCGAAGAAGCGTGTTAAAAAGAGCTTCTCCAAATCGCCCCAGTTCTTGATAGAACCTTCTGGGAGCTTCATAAACTATTCAAAGGCCAACCCTTTCAGGGTGCCGATGATCAGGCGTGCCAGGATGGCGTCATTATCTACTACATTCCCGGTCTGGGATTTGAAGTAGTAGATGTGCTGGTTGGGTGACCCCTTCCCATCAAAGGCTTGAAGAGTTGGAGCTTTGAACTTGGGCGGTACGGAACCAAGTCCCATTCAGCCGGGTAGGGCCGGACCACTCCTACTTCTTGGAGGTCTTTGCGATTGGCAAGGGCCTCGAGGCGTCGCTCCAGTTGACTCATTCTTTTAACATGAGCCTTTCCTTGGTCTTGGTCTCCTTTTACTTGCAACGAGGACTTGGACGAGCCGGAAGTAGATCGCCCGCGTCTCCCCAGAAGGCTCGGAAGATGAGCTTTCTCCCTTTCTCCCTTTGCCCTTTGACTTTTTAGGAGGGGACCTCCTCCTGTCTTCGAGCAGCTGTGCAATCGCCTGCTTGAGGGAGTTGATAGATTCCTGCTGAGAAGAATCATATCCATTTAGGCCTTCTGGATCTGCTCCAAACGTTTAGCCGTCTCCTCAGGAGTGCCTGTCATGTAGGCGAAGGTCTCCTTCTCGACGGAAGAGTTTGAAGCCCTTGATTCCGCTACAGCGGAGTGAGAATCATTCACTTTAATGTCATGGGCCAAGGCATTATAGTCAATTGGGGGAATGGCCCCAGTCCGGGTGCGAGTGTGTCGATACACCCCTTCCGGTTCAGAGTCAGACTCGGACTCGTCTGAGCAGACTGCAAGTTATTTTCCCTTGCTCCTTCTTGTCATATTCGCAGTGAGCTCCGGGTACTCAACGTCAGAGAAGGTCTCCTTCTGTGGGAGCGTCTTCTTTTAGCTGACGGAGGAATCAGGGTCAGCTGTCTGACTAAAGACTGCTGGTGTACGCCTGATCCGCAACGACACTCAGAGAGCATATGGATGAGCCGTTGGCAGCAACACGACGAAGTGGCCTGATTGGCACTTCTTTTCTTCGTCAGATAATCTCTCAAATCCATGGGAGGGATTGAAAAGATTAGCCTCGCAACGTCGAAGACGGGAGGCATCCATGTGCTGTACAGCCTGGACGCAGGATCAGGGACGCGATTCTTGCGCCGCAGCTGTTCAGCGCGCGTCTGGCGCCTCTATTGAGACAAAACACGCCTGTCGTGTTGCTGTTTGGTGTGTCAGAGCAGAGACACTTGAGAGAGGATGGGCTGTTGGGCCCCACGCCTATGGGCTCGTGCCTCTTGCGCTTGACGAGGCGCAGAGGTCTCATCTTGGCGTTTGGTGAGTTGGTCCTCAGAGGACCTAACTGAAGGAATCTCGCGTTTGGGGCGCCAAACGCGAATTTCACGTACTGGACGTGGCGCGGGCAAGGCGCGAGATTGTACGTCGCGTCCAGCCTCAGTTGGACAACCAACGATTCTAACTTGCAGCTGACGCGCACGTCTCCTCTGTCGACGCTCAGCGTTTCGATTGCGTCGAGGAGGTGGAGAGAGACCAACGACATCCTGATGCTGGACACCAGGGACTTTGACCACGCGGGTCTCCTGAGAGACGCTGACGCGGGTGTTCTGTGCGACGCGGTTGGTCGCAAAGGCAGATGTGCCTAGGACCACGCGGGCCTTCTGAGAGGCGTTGGCGCGTGTACCTTGCTTGGCACAGTCGGCAGCAGGGGAGCTCGAGAAAGCCACAGATCGGGCCTCAAGGCCATTCCCCGTCGAGACCCGGCGGCAGACGTGGGTCTTTGGGCTCTTAGAGCCGGAAGAGAGAAACTCTTCGTACTTCGCCTGGTCGAACTCGACAACGAGCGATTCGACCATCTTCCCCTTATGGTGGACGTCATCTTGCGTCACTATTTGCTCCTCAGTGACAAATGTAGTCCCCAGCGGAGTCGCCATCTCTTGTACGCGCCGGAAAGAAGAGGAGACAGTGATGGGTGTAAAGATTTCCTTGAATCAAATGAAACTATTACAACCAGACTTTTCCTTCCATTTACAAGGGAGGGAGGATGTTGAGTCTTGAATCCCCCCTTTGTTTAAGGCTGGGTTCTTCGTGTGGCGGTGGAGAGTGAGTCTTGTTCTCCTTTGACCGATGACCGTCGGGACCGTCGGGGGATCTTCTCTCAGGGTGGTAGAAAGAGTAACACAGCTCTGTCTACCAAAACTCTCAAAGAGAAGGTAGGCGAAGAGCAGCTCGTACGCAGCAAGCTTGACGAAGAGTCTTCTCTCTCTCTTTGTTGATGATCTCCTCTTTGATGCCTGATCCTTCTTCTTTTTTAACCGCCCCCCTCTTCTCTGATTGCCCATTGCCTCGACTCATAGCAAACGAGGCTATTTATAGAGGTCCTAGGGGGTGAACGTGCCCCCTGAAAACGCTCCACAATGAGGGGCCACTTCCCGCTACTTGTGCGGTGACTGGCCCGTAATCCGGGTGGTTACAATTGAGGCGCGGGTTTTAGACCCACGCGCCTTGTTGCTGAGATGCGGGTGTCGAGCCAACGCGCCTTGATGCTGAGACGCGGGTGTCGAGCCAACGCGTCTAGAACTTGAGACTCTGCTTTTATTGGCTTGTCCTTAGATGACTTTTAGACAGCCTACACTTATTTGTACCCATTAGATGTGCTAGTATAGTCCAGTTTTGATGATTCATGCATTTTAAACTTGTATTCCTATTTTTAGATTTGTTTTATGATCACGTGTTTTCATTTCATGTATATGTGTAATTTTGCCAAACTTTAAGATATACATGAATACCCCTTGAGTCATTTGCTTTTCATGCAAATCTATACATATGGACTCAATTGTGTTTAGGGATATGTATGTATACTTATTGTGTTGACAATTCATACATATACCTTGAAATGAAATTTGTTTTGATGAAAATTTAGTTTTTCTTGATTTTATGTTTTTATATTTAACTTCATGAATATGTCCATTTTATCCAAATTATTGTTATACATATACATCCTTTTGAGCCACGTGCCTTCATGCATATATCTTTGTGGACTCATTGTGTTTGGATATGTATGTACACTTTAATTTGTATAGGACATACATATACCTTGAAGATTAAATAGTTTTGATGATTTTCATGTTTTCTTGTTTCAAGGAATTAATTGAGCTTATTGTCTATCCTTCATGATTATGATCTTCACATCTTATTTGTACACGCACTTTTATTGATTACTCATGTGTTTGTTTTCATGAGTTATATTTATGCTTAATTGACTTGAGTGTTTGATATCATGTGGATTTCATATTTATGAAAAATAATTTTGTTTTATTCCTTACTTGAAGGATTTCGTGCTAGTATGCAACTTTTTCTTATAACTAGTTGCGATATTCCTCATTTTGGTAGAGTTTTTCAAACAAAGCTTATTTTCAAATCTATTTTTGAAAACCCCTACCTTCTATGGGAGGTTGGATGGGAGATCATGTTCATGAATGCTTTAAAATGAAATCATTTAAAACTTGTGCATGAATGGGTGGTAGATAATATGAGATATACATTTGATATTATTATTGTTTCAATTGGTATCATTGAATTCTTTCAATTGGTATCAATTTTAACTTTTCTTGTATACTCATATATGTTTGTATGTATGTATGTTTCAATTCCAAGAATATCAATTTCTATTGGTACCTATTTTCCATACATATATATGTTTGTGTTTATGCTAAGCTTGAGCTTCAATTTTGTTTTAATTGATTACTTTTAAATTGGTATCAAGCCTACGCATTGTTTTAGTTGGGATTTCATAAAGGGGGAGAAAATTTGATTTTGTATTTCAATTGATATTTGTACTCCCATACTTTATGATTGAAATTTAAATTTGGTATCATATGTTCAAAATGAAAAATATTTACAATTGGTATCAAAATTTTGTTTAGACATTCAAAATTTATTATGTTTAATTTAAATTGGTATCAAGATTTTCATGTGTTTTGCTTAAAATTGGTATCAATATTTTTTTATTTGTTTCCTTTCAATTTGTATCAAGATGCAATTCATTGACATATTTTCAATTGATATCTTAATTGATTGTCACCCCTATTTGGTTTGTTTTTGTTTTAGACAAAAAGGGGGAGAAGATTTTGTTTTGTTTTGATTGTTTACCCCTTTGTTGATGATTGACAAAAAGGGGGAGAAAGATTTTGAGTTTTATATATGCATGTTTGTGTTTTTGTATATATTAAGTTTAATTTAGTTTAATTTTAATTGGTATCTAGAGCATGTTTTGTTTTTAAACATTTCATTGGTATCTAGAACCTTTTTATTTTTATTGTTTATGCATATCTATGTATGCATTCATGTTTAAGAGCTTTCATTGCATATCTATTGTTTATTTGTTTATGCATGAGTTAAGGGGGAGCTTCCTTGAAGCTTAACTTTAATCCATGCATATATAACTCCATGAGTTTTGTCATCATCAAAAAGGGGGAGATTGTTGGCCCAAAGGCCTTCCACCCTAGTTTTGATGATGATTAACTCATGTAGTTATGTTTACTAATATTCTTGTGTTTTTAGTCTCAGATCTTGTTACAAGATATTAGTTGGTGATTGCTTCAAAAAGTTGAGTTTGGAAGCCTTCACTTGGTGATTCCCGTGCCCGAGCATCAAGATCATACCTTTGCACTCGGTGGATCACGTTTTGGGATCGAGTCGGCTTGAAGATTGAAGATCATCAAGAAGACTTAGGTATCCTAGTTTAGTTTAGTGTGTTTTAGATCCATTTGTAAAGCTTAGAATAGTTGATATGCTCAAGTGCACAACACACACAAGTTTTATGTTTGGATATTGATTTTTTGGTTTTTATTTTAACCGATATGTGCTTTCATGAATAGATTGATCAAAATAAGTTTACATAGTTTATATGTATAATAGATGTATTCTAGTTATACATGCATGCTTAAACATCTTAAACAAACTTATTTTGACTTTCCTATTCATGAATTGAAAAATCCAAGTTTGATAAAAATACATGTTTTGGTTTTTGGTAAAAATAATAAGACACAAAAATAGTTCATATTGATTGATATTTGAGCCAAACTTTTTATCACATGTTTATATATCAATGCAAAATGATAAAACTATTTTTGGGTATTTTTACAAGACTTAAAAAGATTTTCTAAAATATTTTTAACATGTGTTTCTGTCCCAGAACAGTGGCTGACAGGCCAGTCGGCCGACCGCAAGGGTCGACCGCACCAAGGGCCGGTCGACCCTTGGGGTCGACCGACGTGCATAAGCCTGTGCACGTTTGGCAGCCACAGGGACGGTCGGCCGGGCGGCCGACCGGACCTGAGAGCTCTGCTCTCTGTTTATTTGGGTCGACCGGGCGGTCGACCGGTTTGCCTAACGGTCATATTTCAGACCGTTGGCGGTCGGCCGGGCCGGCCGACCGGTAGCCTGTCAGGCTGCTAGATCAGCCTAACGGCTAGTTTTGTTTTGGGGCTATAAATACCCCATCTCTTAATGATTTTATCTAAGATTTTAAGAGCCAAAATTTCTCTGATATACAAGTGTTTTAAACAAGTTTTCAAAAGTGTTTTAGGCCTTTAAACTTCCAATCTTATTTGTTTTAGATTTTTGGAAAAATCAAAGAAAAGAGTATTTTGGAGATTTGTGTTTGTTCTTCATTTCCATTATCTTCAAGAGTTTTCCCAAGATTATTTCTTTGAGTTTTTGTTTCCAAATACCTAGTTTTTCACACTTGAGCTTATCTTCTATCCTATTCTATTAGGATCTTGTTTTTGTGAAAAAGAGAGAAGAAAAAGAGATTGTTTGAGGTTGATTGAGCCTCCAAGTTGTACACCCTTGTATTTATTGTATCCCTCTTTGGTAGAGGTTGATCGGGTGATTGGTTTGCTCCTTCTTTGGTAGAGGTTGAGTTGGTTGGTTTGCTCCCTCTAGTGAGAGGTGGAGTTTGGTTTGTAACCCTCTTCGGTAGAGGTGTTTGTTGGTTGTTGTATTGGCTACGGGCCTACCCCTCGGTTGTGAGGCGGTATTTGAGAGAGGAGTTTGGTACTCCTAGTGTTGTAACAAATCCTCTTTGGTAGAGGTACCCTCAGTGGGAGATAGTGGATTGGAAATCCTACACGGTGGTGTAGGCGGGGATGTAGAGCTAGGTGCTCGAACCTCGAAACATATCTTTACCTTTGCGTTTGATCCATTGTCTCTCAACTCTCTCTCTCTCATTTATTTATGCAAAGCATCATTCATTATTCATATCATACATTGCTTGCATTATACCTTGCATATTTTATATTGCTATATCTTGTGTATGCTTGGTTGTTTGTGTGTGCCTCACTTATACTTAACCACAAGAGCTTCAACTAGCACCTCAACCCATTCAAGGGGAATCAAGAGGAGTAGTCCAGAGCCCTTCACGGGGAATTCGGCTACACTTGTGTGTTGTATTAAGTGTGTTGCAAAATTTGCATTAGCTTCCGCATCTAGCGCATTTAGTTTCTAGATTAGCAAGTACACCTATTCACCCCCCCCCCCCTCTAGGTGATTTTTCAGTTATATATGCATGGATTAAAGTTAAGCTTCATAGACGCTCCCCCTTAACTCATCATGGCAATAAACATAAAGATATGCAATGAATGCTTAACACAAACATGCGTAAGTGAAGAATGCTTCTCCCCTTTTGCATAAACAAAAATATATGCTCGATATCAATTGTGAAATAAACATGCATAAGTGATATCAATTGTAAGTAAACACGCATATAAACTCAAAATCATTCTCTGAATTTCTAAACATGCATATAAACTCAAAACATTCTCCGAATTCCCCCCCCCCATTTTGTCAATCATCAACAAAGGGGTGAAAAATAAATCAAACAATAAAAATATATATGCGATATATATTCATGAAGAGGAGAGACGTAAGTTAACTCCCTTGCATGCATGCATTTATATGAAAAGAGATGACTAAACCCTAACCACATAAAGTATAATATGCAATGTATAAAAAGGAGATGTGAAGTTTCTACTACACACGTGTACTACATACCAAAGAAAGGTCAATCACCTCAATATGATATACACTCAACATGAATCTATATCTAGAGAAGATGTTAAGCTTCCCTTACATATAAGCAATACAAGTCAAAACATTATGATATCAATTGAAAATATATCAATTTAGGATAAAGGTATACATCGAAATATCATTATACCAATTTATGATACCAATAGAAAATAAACAAAACATTTTTAATATACCAATTGAAAGTAAACAAAAAAAATTTAAGGTACCAATAAAAAAATACCAATATGAAAATATCTTGATACCAATTTAAAAAAGTCTTATAAATTTTAATACCAATAGAAAATGACACATTGTATGTAATTGAAAGATATATATATTGAAAATCTTGATACCAATTGAAAGTAACAATCAATTTCAAAGTAACTTGATACCAAAAGAAATGTCTTGTAAGTTTTTTGATACCAATTGAAAGTAAAAACTAAATTGATCTATGTAAGCATAACTCTTATCAATATAGATACCAATATAAAATAAAACATGATACCAATATCAAAAATGTTAGCATATACCAAAATAAAGTATTTTTCATCATAAAAAGTGGGAGTAAGATATCAATTGAAAATGAAATCTATTGAAAGATACCAATTTGAAAGATAAAATATGAATTTTCTCCCCCTTTATGAAATACCAATAAAAATCATGCATAAGCTTGTTTGAGATACCAATTGAAAAATAATTGTCATTAAGGACTAAATCAAGCTTAGCATAAACATAATTTGTACTTTAAGATGTAAACACAATCAAATCACATATATGTATGAAAATGTAAATACTAATCGAAATTGATACTATTTGAAGTTTGAAGCATATATAAATAGAAAACAAAATATGAGTATATAAAAAATATCAATTGAGATACCAATTGAAAATATGATAAGGATCAAGTGTATAACTCAATAATACCTCCCTTTCATGCACAAGTTTAAATAGATTTTCAATTTGAGTATACAAGGCATGGTCGCCCATCCGTCCGCCCTTCGATGGAAGGGGTTTTCAAAAATAAGTTTTGAAAAATAATTTTGATAAGTTTGAAAACTCTTCCAAATAAAGAAATACGCAACTAGTTTTATGATAAACTAGAAAACATGTATGAAATCCTTCAAGTAAGGAATAAAATAAGAATTTTTCCATGAAAAACTTATAAGTCGCACGATCATCGACACTCAAAGTCTATAAATCACATATAAAGCTCATGAAAAACAATAATCATAAGTAAATAAGAATAATGTGAGTGTAAGAATCAGGTAATCACAAAATCATGGGAATAGGCAATTAAGCTCAATATAAAATTCCATTATAAATATGAATGTTTATAAAAAACATGTAAATCTAATTCTAAAAAAATAATACTAACTCCAAGGCATATGTATGTTTTGTCTACACCTAAACGTATACATACACATCCCTAAACACAAATTAGTCCATAATAAAAATTTGCATGAAACGCAAATGACTCAAGGGTATACATGTATATCCGAGTCTTGTACAAACTAAACATATGAAAACATGTATTAAATAGGAATACAAGTTTCAAATGCATGAATCATCAAACTAGGCTATACAGGGACATCTAATGGGTACAAATGAGCAATTAAGTACAAACATATAATAATCAATTTGTGGCTCTTGTACAAGTATATACACAAGTTTTAATGAGGGTTATATTTAAACATGTAATCAGAACATGAAGCACAAAAAATCATAAACCTAAACCAAACTGATCATTATATGAATGCAGATGTCTTAGAATAAGGATATACACAATAGTTAAACTAAAGTGAGAACACAAAAGTAATAGTCCATATAAAGATGGGTGTATCTCAAATATTAATCATGTATATTTCAAATCTAATTAACATGACATTTAACATAATAATCATAAAAACACCAAAACATGCTAAAGTCAACAATATGCAAGCATGTAAACTAAATGGGATAAGAGATAGTTACCAAAACCAAGAGGGCTCATCTCTTATATCTCCAAATCATGGTGGTCCTCCCACCAAACTCCCCTTGAAAGTGATGCATTCAAAATTATCACCGTTTATCTCGAAACGCATTCACCTCAGGGTACCAATGCTTCTCACGTCATGTGAAAGCCCACACCTACATCAAATAAATAAGAGTGATTTTTGGTACTCATACTCTTTTGGGTCCATAGGGGTTAGCTCCTTTCCTAACCCAAACAAATTTGTTTACAAAATTTGAGTCATGTACTCTATCATAACAGAATTTTGCAAGGTGGCCCTTACATCTACATTGTACGCAAGTTGTACACATGAGCATACATAGTGTTATATGTATGAACATGAGGAGCATGTGTATGCCGTGATTTGTGTGCATGTATAGGAGGAGCATGTTTCTTTCGAAACATGGATTCCAACCGTGTGTGGTTCATGGCATATTGGCTCAAAGTGGAGCCCAAACAATCAACACTCTTCTTTAATATGGATATATCATTTTCAATATGAGAAGAAGAGGTGGAACATGCAATGGATATACTAGAAAGAGTAGCTACACTAGCATGGCAAACATGTGAAGACAATCATTTTTAAAAGATTTATTTTCATTATAAATGAAATCTAATTCCTTTAAAATAGAAATAATTTTATTTTTCAAAGGTTCATTTTCTTTTAACATAAATCAAGTTTTGAAGATAGAACCTCATTCTTCTTCAAAACATTTTCACTATCATTTTTATTTTTCAAAATTTCATTTTCTTTTAGGACAAGTTCAAGTTGGGATTTCAAAGAGTCTCTCTCATTTGAAATCTCATTCCTCTCTTGCAAAACAATATCAAGTTTAGAAGCAAAATTTTTATTTTCTTCTTTTAATGCAAAGCTTTTTTTTTCAAGAGTTGGTGTTTTTCTAATAGTTTTTCATAACAATAGATAGTTCTTCATTTAAAGCATCGGCGTCAATATAATCATCACCGGAAGAACTAGCACTATCATCTAGTTGAATTTCCGAATGTATGTCAAGGAAATTATTCCCTTGGACCATGTAGCAATGTTGTTCAGATTCTCCACTAGATTTCTCCTTCACATATTTCGTCGTTTGTAGCACGGGAGAGGTCAAAGTGTTTCACACTGCAAAAGCGGAATCACAATGAGAAAATATAGACAAATATTCTTTACTTAATGTGCTTCTAAGTGCCGTTAGGGCTTGTGCATTGGCCTCTATATGCTTTCTATTATCAAGATAAGATTTCTTGATAGCAGTAAGGAAAACATGCAATCCTAAGATTTTTAGGTACAAACTCATCCTATCCTTCCACCTAACGATGTTAGAAACATCAAACATAGGAGGTGCAAGGTAATTCATGAGTGTGTGTAAACAAGTATGTGTGCAAATGCAAATACTAGATTAGCTAACCAAGATCTGACTCCTACGTGGTTAAACCTAATATTGGAGCGTAGACTCTGATACCAATTGAAAGTACACCTAGAGGGGGGTGAATAGGTGCAAGGCTAATCTAATGACAAATGATACGAAATTTAAAAACTAATGGCAACACACTTAGTATAACCAAAGAGTGTAGCCGAATTCCCAGTGAAGGGCTCTAGACTAACTCCTGTTTATTCCTCTGAATAATAGTTGAGGTGCTATATGAAGCTCTCTTGGTTTAACACAAGTATGGCACACAAAAATCCAAGCATATATATGATATGAACAATATGATGCAATGCACAAAATGAGCGAGAGAGAGTTTAGAGATAGTGGATCAAACGCAAACGCCAAGATATGTTTCGAGGTTCGAACCACTGCTCTACGTCCCCGCCTTCACACAGAAGGATTTCTACTGTATCGTCCACACAGGACTTCTCACACAGGGAACCTTTACGGAGGATTTGGATAATACAAACTGGGAGTACACAACTCCTCTCTCCAACAATACAACCTCTACACAAGAGGTAAGGCACAAAATAAATCACCTCTATACTTAGAGGGTGGGCACTTAGCCAAACAACTATTAACCTCACACGAGAGGGATAAGACTCAAAGTCACAACTCCAATAATCACCTCTTCACTAAGAGAGATACTAACACAACCTTCACAATCACCTCTCACTAGAGGGATAACAATACAATCACCTCTCATTAGAGGGATATCACAAAATAAGAAGGGTTTACAACACTTGGTGATATCAACAACCACAAACTAATTTTCTTACAAATAGATCCTACTAGATAGGATAAATAGATAACTCAAGTGTGAGAATATAAGAGTTTGGAAAACAAAATCATAAAGAAAAACTCTTAAGAAAACTTCTAGTTGGCTATAGAAATGAAGAACAAAAATCAATTCCCAAAGACTATTTTTCTTTAATTTTTCCAACCCTTTAAAACAAATAAAGATTGATCTTTTAAACCCAAAACTCTTTAAAACTTGTAGCTAAAACACTTCTAAAGATGAGAAACTTTGCTCTTGAAATTGTTAATCAAGACAGCCCAAGGGAATGGGTATATATAGCCCAAAATCAAATCTGCCTGTTGGCAGCTGCAAAGGGCAATTTTGCCCTTCCGGTCGACCGGCCAACAGTCATTTTATGACCGTTGAGCCACCGATCGACCAGCTGGTCGACCAGGACCTGGAAACAGAGAGCAGAGCTCTCTGTCGGTCGACCGGGCTGTCGACCGTGGCCATTTCCAGAGAGCAGAAGCTCTCTGGCGGTCGACCGATCCGGTCGACCGACCTTCCAGCCAAAACAACCGTGCACGTTCGTGCACATTCGACGACTTCTGCCTCGGTCGACCGTCCAGTCGACCGGCGGAAGGCTAGGTCAAACTTTTTTAGGGATTAAAACTTAGGTGTTTTAACTTCCATAAAATCCCATAAAATCACATAAATTTCACAAAAATATGTTCTTATAAGATCTTTGAAATAGAAATATGTGTGACTAAAATTCAACACTATTATAAATAATTTGAACCATTTTTGTGATATTGAAATTTGGCTTAAATACAAAATCGGTATTTTTCAAAAACCAAACTTTAAAATGGAAATTCGATTTTTTCAAAACACATGTAAATACAAAACATGATATTGAAACAACTTTGAAGCATATTGTATATGGATAAAATCTAATATACATGTAAAGATATCTATCTATGTTTTTGACATGAAATCCAATATCAGTTAAACCGAAAAACCAAGACCAAATAAACTTTAAACTTGTGTGTGTATTGTGAACTTGAGCATATCAACACTATCTAATCTTTATATAAGATCTAAACAAACTAAACTAAATAAACCGAGGTTTTTCTTGTCTCCAAGCCGACTCGATCCAAACGTGATTCACCGAGCTTGACCTTAACCGAGTGCAATGTGCGATCTTGACGCGCGAGCTCCTGAATCAACATGTGAAAGCTTCAAAATACCTTTATTGAAGCTAATCACCTACTAATATCTTGATCAAATATCTGAAACTAAATATCACAAGATTATTAGTAAACTATAATTATATGAGTTAATCATCATCAAAACTAGAGTGAAGGGCCTGTGGGCCAACAATCTCCCCTGATGATGATAAAACTCATGGAGTTATATATGTATGGATTAAAGTTAAGCTTCATAGAAGCTCCCCCTTAACTCATGCATAGCAATAAATATAAAAATATGCAATGAATGCTCAACACAAATCATGCGTAAGTGAAGAATGTTTCTCCCTTTTGCATAAACAAAAATACATGCTCAATATCAATTGTGAAAATGAACATGCATAAGTGATATCCATTGTAAGTAAACGTGCATGTAAGCTCAAAATCATTCTCCAAATTTCTAAACATGCATATAAACTCAAAAACATTCTCTGAATTTCTCTCTCCCCTTTTGTCAATCATCAACAAAGGGGTGAAAAATAAATTAAACAATAAAGATATATATGCGATATATATTCATGAAAAGGAGACACGTTAAGATAACTCTCCTTGCACACATGCATTTATATGAAAAGAGATGACTAAACCCTAACCACATAAAGCATAATATGCAATGTATAAAAAGAAGATGTGAAGCTCCTACTACACGCGTGTCCTACATACCAAAGAAAAGTCAATCACGTCAATATGATATACAGTCAACATGAATCTATATATAGAGAAGATGTTAAGCTTCCCTTGCATATAAGCAATACAAATCAAAACATTATGATAACAATTGAAAAATATATCAATTTAGGATAAAGGTATACATCGAATCATCATGATACTAATTTATGATACTAATAGAAAATAAACAAAACTTTTTTAATATACCAATTGAATGTAAACAAAAAAATTTTAAGGTTCCAAAAAAAATACCAATGTGAAAATATCTTGATACCAATTTAAAAAAGTCTTGTAAATTTTGATACCAATAGAAAATGACACAATGTATGTAATTGAAAGATATATATATTGAAAATCTTGATACCAATTGAAAGTAACAATCAATTTCAAAGTAACTTGATACCAAAAGAAATGTCTTGTAAGTTTTTGATACCAATTGCAAGTAAAAACTAAATTGATTTAGGTAAGCATAACTCATATCAATATAGATACCAATGTAAAATGAAACATGATACCAATATTGAAAATATTAGTATATACCAAAATAAAGTATTTTTCATCATAAAGAGTGAGAGAAAGATATCAATTGAAAATGAAATCTATTAAAAGATACCAATTTGAAAGAAAATATGAATTTTCTCCCCCTTTATGAAATACTAATAGAAATCATGCATAAGCTTGTTTGAGATACCAAATGAAAAATAATTGTCATTAAGGACTAAATCAAGCTTAGCATAAACATAATTTGTGCTTTAAGATGTAAAGATATAGTAAGCACAATCAAATCACATATATATGCATGAAAATATAAATACCAATCGAAATTGATACTTTTTAAAGTTTGAAGCATACATATATAGAAAACAAAATATGTGTATACAAAAAAAAATATCAATTGAGATACCAATTGAAAATATGATGAGGATCAAGTGTATAACTCATCAATACCACCTTTTCATGCACAAATTTAAATAGATTTTCAATTTGAGCATACAGGGCATGGTCGCCGATCCGTCCACCCTTCGATGGAAGGGGTTTTCAAAAATAAATTTTGAAAATAATTTTGATAAGTTTGAAAACTCTTCCAAAGTGAAGAAATATGATGAATTAGAAAACTAGTGCGAAATCCTTCAAGTAAGGAATAAAATAAGAATATTTTTCATGAAAAACATGTAAGTCACAGGATCATCGACACTCAAAGTCTATAAAGTACATATAAAGCTCATGAAAAACAACAATCATGAGTAAATAAGAATAATGTGAGCGTAAGAATCATGTAATCACAAAATCATAAGAATAGGCAATTAAGCTCAATATGCAATTCCTTTATAAACATGAAAAACATGAAAATCTAATTTAAAAAAATTAATACTAACTCTAAGGCATATGTATGTTTTGCCTACACCTAAAGGTATACATACACATCCCTAAACACAAATGAGTCCATAATAGAAATTTGCATGAAACGCAAATAACTTAAGGGTATACATGTATATCCAAGTCTTAAACAAATTAACACATATTGAAGCTAAACATATGAAAACATGTACAAAATGGGAATACAAGTTTTAAATGCATGAATCATCAAAACTAGGCTATACTGGTACATCTAATGGGTACAAATGAGCAATTAAGTACAAATATATAATAATCAGTTTGTGGCTCACTAGTTGTGCAATTATATACACAAGTTTTAATGAGGGTTACATTTAAACATGTAATCAAAACATGAAGCACAAAAAAATCATAAACCTAAACCAAAATGATCATTATATGAATGCACATGTCTTAAAATAAGGATATACACAATAGTTAAACTAAAGTGAGAACACAAAAGTAATAGTCCATATAAAGATGAGTGTATCTCAAATACTAATCATGTATATTTCAAATCTAATTAACATGACATTTAACATAATAATCATAAAAACACCAAACATGCTAAAATCAATAATATGCAAGCATGTAAACTAATGGGATAAGAGATAGTTACCAAAACTAAGAGGGCTCATCTCTTATATCTCCAAATTATGATGGTCCTCCCACCAACTCCCCTTGAACGTGATGCATCCAAAATTGTCACTGTTTATCTTGAAACGCATTCACCTCAAGGCACCAACGCTTCTCACGTCATGTGAGAGCCCACACCTACATCAAATAAAATAGGAGTGACTTTTGGTACCCCTACTCTTTTGGGTCCATGGGGGTTAGCTCGTTTCCTAACTCAAACAAATTTGTTTGCAAAATTTGAATCATGTACTCTATCATAACAGAATTTTGCAAGGTGGCTCTTACGTCCACAATGTGTACAAGTGTATACATGAGCATACATAGTGTTATGTGTATGAACGTGAGGAGCATGTGTATGCCGTGATTTGTGTTCATGCATAGGACGAGCATGTTTCTTCCGTAACATGGATTCCAACCGTGTGTGGTTCATGACACATTGGTTCAAAGTGGAGCCCAAACAATCAACACTCTTCTTTAATATGGATATATCATTTTCAATATGAGAAGAAAAAGTGGAGCATGCAATGGATACACTAGAAGGAGTGGCTACACTAGCATGGCAAACATGTGAAGACAAATCATTTTTCAAAGATTTATTTTCATTAGAAATTAAATCTAATTCCTTTGAAATAGAAATAATTTTATTTTTTAAAGATTCATTTTCTTTTAACACAAAATCAAGTTTTGAAGATAGAACCTCATTTTTCCTCAAAACATTTTCACTATCATTTTTTTCAAAATTTCATTTCCTTTTAAGGCAAGTTCAAGTTGGGATTTCAAAGAGTCCCTCTCATTTGAAATTTCATCCCTCTCTTGCAAAATAACATCAAGTTTAGAAGAAATTTTTTTTATTTTTTTCTTTTAATATAAAAGTTTTCTTTTTCAAGAGTTGGTATTTTTTAATAGTTTTTCACAAACAATAGATAGTTCTTCATTTAAAGCATCGGCATCAATATGATCATCACCAGAAGAACTAGTACTATCATTTAGTTGAGTTTCTGATTATACCTCAAGGGAGTCATTCCCTTGGATCATGTAGCAATGTTGTTCGGATTCTCCTCCACTAGATTTCTCCTCCACATATTTTGTCGTTTGTAGCATGGGAGAGGTCAAAGTGTTCCACACTGCAAAAGCGGAATCACAATGAGAAAGCATAGATAAATATTCTTTACTTAATGTGCTTTTAAGTGTCATTAGGGCTTGTGCATTGGCCTCTATATGCTTGCTATTATAAAGATAAGATTTCTTGGTAGCTGATTGGAGTTCATTTATACATCATTTTATACCACCATACTATGCTTTATGTTAATAAAAATAGGATTTTTATTTCTTTTCTCTCTTATTTTTCAGGTCCAATATTAAATGGAGAAGAAGGCCCAATTTTTGTGATTTTTAAAGGAATTAAAGAGGAATTTAGAAGCCCATAACAAGGAAGCCAAAATCTGAATTGATCCAAAGCATATTCTCCACTTTCTAGCAAATCTAGCTAGGCACACGAGGCATAACAGAATGGCAGAGAATTCATTGGCGCAACAGCCAAGATTCTGTCGCGGAAACGCGGCTCTGGCCGCGGATCCGCGGCAGTCCTTTGGTCGTTGATCAAGCGCTTGATCCAACGGCTGTGGTGGGATGGCCTCTTCTCCTGAAGGCTATAAATAGACCCCCAGGGCCTCTGTAATCAAGGAGGAGAGAATAGCATTCTTGTTTAGGAAAATTGTTAGGGTTTTTCTAGGTTTTTTTTAGTTTCTTGTGTAATTTTCATTTTCTCCTTCTAGAATCCAGAAAAGAGAGAGTGAGGGTTAGAAATATTTGTAATTGAAGAAGGTGACAACTCAATACAAGGATCAATCTTTCATTCCTCAAGTCTTTTCTTGTTCTATTGTATTTTTCTTCAAGCTTTTCCTTTCTTGCATTTTCTTTCTACAATGAATTGTTTCTTGTTCTTCCTTTCCATTTCTAGCTAACTCATTACATGACTAACTAACTTCTAACACTACTAACTACTAACTCTTGGGTGATTGCTAACTCATATGAATCATTGGATGATTTATTTTTAGTCTTGCAATTTACAAGTCTCTTTTATCCCAAATGAAGATGAGTTATGTCGAATTCTTAGCAAATGCTTTGTATCCCCTCCATATGATTCATGTGAGCCTCACTTAGAGCCTTGTCTTTAGAACAAGTGCCTTGATGGAACATGAAGATGGATCACTTCATTATTCTAACAATTATTGTACAAGTTTCTTATTTCATGCTAGCTTGATTATAACTTTGATGGACTAATGAATCTTGCATTCTTGATTAGTATACCTAAGTGTGACTACCCATGTTCCATTATTGAAAATCTATTTAGGGGGAGCCTATGATTCAAGGAGGCCACTAGCCAAGCCTAGATGAGAACACATCCTCGACATATGATAACACATCGACTTGACAAAGCAAGATATACTATTGCCGATGAATCAACATGAGGCATGCATCACCCAATGAGAGTAGTAAGTTAGTAGTGTAGAATGTTAGCTAGTCATGGCTTTTCTTTCTATCGTACTTCTTTATTAAAACATTCTTTTCAAATATTACTGTTTTTATTCCATCTTCCTTTATGTTTTTTCCTTTTCTCTACAAACCCACAAAGATTTTTCGCTCACTTTCTACGTCGTTTTGTTTTTCATTTTTAAACAAAGAAGAACTTTTATTTTTCTTCTCGAAAATCTCAATATAAAACCTTGAACGCTTCTATTGCTAACCCTCCTTGCGTATACGACCCGTCATAGCTTGTGCTACGAACGGTGATTCGAAAGAGTAAAGTAAACCTTCATATACATTCGGAGTTTTGACCATCAGTACACGGACATCAACGGTTTACTCTAAACCCTCTCTCAATACAATTACTCCTTCCGAATAAATTTTTGGCGCCGTTCCGGGGAGGGTAACGGTTTTTATTGAGTTTTTGAAACTAAAACGAATTTTTTCTTCTCTGTTGCAGGTTTTAGGTTAGGGAAATAAAAAAAGAAGACTTGCAGTAACATATAAGTGGTCTTGGGGCTCTGCTCTAGAAAAGCAGAAACCATGTACCCTCTAAATTGTCGCGTTTTCTCAGCTTTGGCCGCGGAGCCGCGGCAAGGAGGAGTTCACTACTGACTGGTTTTGTGCAGGGCATCTTGCTTTTGCAAAACTATAGCTTACTGCAAACTTTATTTCTTGTATGCAATACCAGGAGCCTGCTAATAAACTAACAGTAAAATATTTGTTGAAAAGTTTAAAAACTGATTAGACGTTTGCATTTTAGGCACGTGTCTTTTCAATTCATTTACTTTACTATTGAAGAGTGCTGGAGTAAGGTACGTTCGCATTGCATTTAAAATAGGACTCATCTTTTGGTTGATTTACATCGCTTTGAGTGAATCTTGTTCGCATATATTGTACACTTGCCCAAATTGATCTTAAGGGCACCACCCAATAACAAGATAAGGTGGGGATTTAATCACCCTTCCTTGGCTTAAAAATCACATTCCAAGCACTCACTATTCCAAGCTTTTTAATAAAAATTGATAGATGTTGGCCCCTAAGGACATCTGAACACGTTAAGAGATCAGCTGTGGTTGGAAATTATTTTTGATTCATACTCCAGTCAATTCAGTGTTTAAGGTTGGGGATTAAGAGGTTAAGCCTCGAAGTTACTGTGGTTTGGCGTAATTAAGGCATGTTGCTTACGCACGGATACCTCCCACCGTATTTTTCCTCTTCCTGGCTGATTAGCTATGGTCTGACTCGAGCAATAACCTTCTTCGGTTCATCAAACAGTTAGGAGTCGTCTAGGTCCAGGTATCCTAGATAGCTTGTGATTGTTTTTCTTTTTTCTTGTTTGTTATTTTCCTTTTTCGCTTGATTGCTGGGTGAACGTTGTCTGTGATTGTGCATGCAAGAGTGGTATCGGGGTCCAATTTCAGCAAGACTTGTTAGGACTTCTACACTTGCACAAACACCACTTCCTGACACAATTCTAATCATGGCTAACAATACTTCTCTCCAAGACAAGTTCTACCCCATTACTTTACTTCCTTCATGCATTATTTTACCCGAGGCAAATGGAAACAATTTTGAGCTTAAACCGCAATTCATAAATTCACTTCCTAGGTTTCATGGCCTAGAATCCGAGGACGCATATTTCTTCATTCGTGAGTTTGAAGAAGTGTGTTTAATGATGAGAATTCCCCAACTGGGGGAAGACGCTGTTAGATTAAGGTTCATTCCCTTCGCGCTTAAGGATATAGCCAAGAAGTGGCTATATAATCTGCCTGCCAGTTCTATCTCATCATGGGATGATTTTGTCAAAGTCTTTCTTAAGAAGTTCTATCCCATTCATAAAACGGCCCTCCTCAGAAAAAAGATAATGTAGTTTAAGCAGGAATCAAGTGAACCATTTTGAAAGTATTTTAAACTGTTTAAAGATTTACTAGCCCAATGTCCTCTTCACGGCATAGAGAAGTGGCGGCAGTGCCAAATTCTCTATGACGGACTAGACTACCAAACTAAGACACTCCTTGAGACTATGTGTCAAGGGAAATTTTTGAAGATAGATGAGAATCAGGGTTGGGACCTTTTTGAAGCTTTAGCAGAAAAAACCATTCAGCGGGAGCCTTGCCCCGAGAAAACCAATCCCACCACTTTCAAAACTGGTATGCATTCGATTGAATCCTCTATAGTTGTCGAGGCAAAGATAATACAATCGATGAAAAGGCTAGAACTGCTCGAGGCTAGGCAACCGAATTCTGTGAATCAGGTCAACCCACCACCTGTGATCAACCCAGGTTGTACCTACTGCCTTACTCTTAACCACCTGTTTGAGGAGTGTCCTATCTACCAAGCTCAAATGTACCCTAAGAATATGAATGTAGCATACATCAGACCCAACTACAATCCGTACTCCAAAATATACAACTCGGGATGGAGGAACCATCCAAATTTCTCATGGAGTCAGTCTGGTCATGAGCAACCAAGGCAACTATTTCCACACCAATATCCTGCACAGTCTCATCAACCTAGTTTCCACCAGAGTCCACCAAATTTCCAATCAAGCTTCTAACATAACTTCCAGCCCACATATCAGCAACAACAAACACAAAATCATCCAGATAAAAAATTGTCAGATTTGGAAAGAATAATTGAAACCTTATCCAAAACCCAGGTCTCAATGATGAACACCCACCACCAGGCTATCAATAGGTTAGAGGTTCAGATAGGTCAACTGGCTAACTCATTAAATGAAAGACAAAAGGAAACACTGCCAAGTCAACTATTGCCCAATCCTAAGAACCCCTTCCCTATTCATGAAGCAGAAGACATAGGTCCAAGTCAATACAATACTTTTCATATTTTGAGATTTAGAAAGCAGGTAGACAATCAGGTTTTTAGTCATCCTGTTCCTAATAAATCAGTGTCAACACCTCTTATTCTTGTACCACCAACTCAAAATGATCCATCTTCAAGTTCACAACCATCAACCTCCAAATCCAATAACAAAGACAAAACAAATGAGCAACCATACAAGCCTATTGTATCATTCCCTAATAGGGTAGCAAACCAAAAGACTAATGCTCAAATGGAGAAGATTAGGGAAATGTTTAATCAGGTCCAGATCAATGTGCCCCTTCTTAATGTCATACAACAAGTCCTCTCATATGCCAAGTTCTTAAAAGATATGTGCACTAAGAAAAGGAAAGCAAATGTCCCAAAGAAGGTCTTCCTTGCTTCAAACATAAGTAAGTTGCTAGCTGGGCCCATTCCTGTGAAATACAAAGACCTAGGGAGTCCAACCATTTCCTGTATTATAGGACAGACCACGATAAACAGGGCGATACTTGATCTAGGAGCCAACATCAATCTTCTTCCTTTCTCTGTGTATCAGCAACTCGGGTTGGGTGACCTCCGTCCAACCAAAGTTACTATACAACTGGCTGATCGATCTGTAAAGATTCCCAAGGGGAGATTACAGATGTTCTCATACGGGTCGGGGAATTCATTTACCCCGTGGATTTCATTGTTCTGGAGACGCAACCCATACGTTATCCCAAAGCTCAGACCCCTGTCATTTTAGGACGACCTTTCCTAGCCACCGCAAACGCAATCATCAACTGTAAGAATGGATCGATGCATCTAACTTTTGGAGATATGACAAAAGAGGTAAACATTTTCCACCTGGGAAAACAACCTCGAGATTTGGATAATGAGTCATTTGAAGTTAACTTAATTGAAGGATTAACAAGTGAACATGACATGGAGATTGAATATGAGTCTGATAGAGAATTTGAATTGGAGTCTGATGACTTCAACCTTGATCAAATCATCAAATCCACAGTGGAGTGAGCAACAAATGCCACCCCTATCCTTCCCTTACACAAGGAAAAACCATTGATAGATCAGGTTCCCTCTTCCCAGCTTAAGGTTCTTCCTAGTCATCTCAAGCACCACCAGTACTTGAGTGAGAAGGAAGCATTCCCCGTGATAATTGCGTCACATCTTACGGAACAACAAGAAGAGGATCTTCTTGTGGTGTTAAGGGAAAATTGAGAAGCCATTGGTTGGACCATGGCTGACATAAAGGGGATCAGTTCATCCATTGTGCAACACCGGATTTATTTGACGGAAGATGCAAAACCAAAACATGACCCACAACGTAGACTAAATCCGATCATGTAGGAGGCTGTTAGAGCTGAGATTTTGAAGCTACTAGACAATGGGATTACCTACCCCATATCCGATAGCCAATGGGTTAGTCCAGTCCACGCTGTGCCAAAGAAGGCAGAGTTTACCATGGTAGAAAATGATAAGAAAGAATTAGTGCAAACTCGTCTTCCAACGAAGATTCGAGTTTGTATTGATTACCGAAAATTAAATGCTGCCACGTGTAAAGACCACTTTCCCCTTCCGTTCATAGATCAAATGCTCTAGAGACTAGCTGGACATGAGTATTACTGTTTCTTGGGATGGTGCCCCGAGTCCAACAAGTAGTATCAGAGGCATGCCTCGAACTTAGTCGTGTCTGTGGGTGATGTTCGACGATGTAGATCCCCCAATAGCGTAAAGGCGCAATGGGCCTGCCCACCCCACTGGCGCAAAAAGGCGCAATAGGTCCCTGTGAAGTTGATGTTGGGCTCTCGAGGAATTTGGCAGCGGTGCTCCTTTGTAATGGGCGTGCCGACTACCACGCGGTGTAGAGTGAACGACAGCAGTACTTCACATGAGGCGTGACGTAGCCTCACGCAGTGAAGAGTTGGATCTCGATTGAGCATTTGATCTTCTAGTGTGGAGATAGTTGAGCTTGCATGGAGACTCTTTGTTCAAGGGGGGATTGTTGGGATTTGGGTCGAACAAATAGTCCCACATCGGCTAGATGTGGAGATGGTCTTGGGAATATAAGGATTTGGGCAACTCCACCTAAAAGGCTAGTCTTTTGGAGGCTAGTCTTTTGAGATGTTGCCTCGAGTCCAACATAAACTGCATCATAATGGAATTGGGAAATAAACGCTAGTTGAGCTTGGTGGTATTCCTACGCAGCGGAGTCCAATTGTTGTGCAACATGATTCTTATTGCACCCAATAAATTTAGTTCAAAAAATCAACTTCACCGCTACATATGAGAGATTTGAATCAAAAACTTTTACAAGAGAAAGAAGTGGTACTGTGGCTTGAGCTCTCCTTAGTTGGAATTTTTTTTAGAGAGAAAAAAAAGAAGAAGAAGAAAAGAAAATCCAAGGTTTTGATAGTGCATCTCACACTGCTTGCAATTTCTTGTTACTAAGGCAAACCTTTCATCATACTTAGAGGCAAGTTTATACCATAATGGAGTCGTGAAATATGCTTTATAACGCTGCACGCCTCATGCTTTCACGAGAAAAAAGGAATAATAACAAAGGAACCACAATAGAAAGAGGGAAAACAATCAAATATGCTAATATAATTAATTAAGAGCGAGAGCGATTAGATCGGGAGACGATCACAGAGTGATAAGTTTCCAAAGCATAGGTTTTTTAGGTGCAGAGAGATGGATTGAGAGAGGGGGTAGTTCGTTGGGGTTGAGAAACTAGAAGTCTAAGAAGATAATGTGGGTACTCCTTGAGAGAACTCCTGTCAAATTTAATAGCACAGATCATTAGAGATAATGATTTCTAAGAATTTAAAAAGTATGGGTCAATGTTAAAACGATCTTTATATCTTGAAATGACTATCAAGAATCCTTCCTCACAGAACTCAAAACATCTCTGTATCTCTGTATCTTGGAAAGTAAACAATCACAGGAGCCATGCGTCCATCCTCCACCCAGAGCAGGTAAAGATAACAAAACAAATTAACATTTCAGCAGAATCCACAGAAAAGAAAGGGAGAGAGACTGAGAGAAAAAATATTCAGCTTTTTCCTAAAAAGGTCAATTTATCTAGAAAAATATGAGTTCCAAGTGGAGTCACAATGAAAAAAGGAAAAGAAAAAGAAAAAGAAAAAAAAGAAAAAAAAAGGCTATAGTAACAGCAGGTTCGCGTTATTTGATCTAATTAATAAAAGATCTCACGAGCTTAGAAGCGATAGTAAGCTATAAGAAAAAGAAATAAAGAAGTCTTCCTCCTTCCTCTTCTACCACTTGGTTTGGAGCAGGCCCGATAGGATTCGAGTCTCTCTCTCATACATATATATATGGCTATATATATATGGGTTGTCTACACCGTGTAGTGCTGCTGGATGGTGTCGATATCGAGCCCCTTCAACTTCACCACAGATTCGACATGACCCTTGAGTGTGTGCAGCTCACGAAGCCTGTACCATACATGATTTGTTAGCACCTCGAGAGACAGCAAAATATCTAAAAATGTAATCAGGAAAGTTTCGGGGAGATGACACAAACCTTGCGACCTCTGCTCGCTTCTTGGCCTGCTCAGCGATCTCAGATAACTCCCTATAACTGTTCTTGTCAGCAAAGAGGTTAGTTGTTTCGGGGGTTGGAGTCCATGAAGCGTCCTCTGTGCCATAGCCCATTGCGCTTCCCTTTCCTCTCTACCATAGTCCTTCTTCGTGGTGAAAGCAGTCTGCAAATCTCGGATGCATAACAGTGTCAAAAAGAGGGTCTTTAAAGACAATCTGATTCGACTATTATTCTTATCGTCAAAGAGAAGAAGACGAGAAGGAAGAAATTTACCTTGTTCTCGAGGAGGTTGTCCCACGCCTTTCCACTTAGGATGTACCGGATAGCAAACTTGAACCAGTCCAGAGGGAAGAAGAAGATGACACTGTAAAGCCAGATAACTCCAGCCCATCCCCAACCAATACCCTTAATGCGTGCAAAACCCCAGTCGGCATAGACAGCTATCAGAGTCGCAACCTGCGCAAAGCAGAATTTTGTTGAGGTAACATATCAACGAGCAAAACTGAACTACAGGTGAACAGATCAAAGTACCATCGTTTTAAAATTACTTGGCTGGGGAGTTGTGAACATTTGTAGTTTTATCATCCTTTGTGAAGTTTAATTAGTTTGAAGCAGTTTGAAGCAGAAAGATGGGATATTTTGGAAAATAAAGACAATGAATATAAATCTTACAAGCTGAGCAACAAGGAAAGCAGACACCAACAGGAATCCAGGACGCTCAACAAAGAACCAGCTACGAGATCGAGTAACAAAGATGAGGGCCTGGCTCACAATACTGACTTGCAGGTACAAAGCAGCCATCATTTCGTCCTCACTGTGCCTCAGTGATCTAACTTTGAATTTATTCTGCAAATGACCATAGAACATGTCAATGCTATATAAATTTATGTCAACAGGTCCTTGCTGGCAGAAATATAAAGCATTAAAAAACTTAAATGACAACAAGAAAACAGTACAGGATCAAAGTTAGCACACCAATAGAGAATATGTAACTTACGGAGAAGAAGTCTGTATCTTTCATCGCCCAGAAGAAGATGACACTCATCAGTGCCAAGTAACTGCCAAAACAACCCCAGTAGCAAAAATCTCTTTCAGCTTCCAACTGTCAGGCAGGGGAGATGGTTTCACTCTGTCTTTTGAGATCGTCATAATGGTGCCTTCAATTTACCAAATGGCAAAAGGATTAGTCCCAAAGTAACCACCAAAATAATAGAGAAACACAAATGGCATGGATCAACATGCAGTTAATTAAGCAAACTCACCATCATTAAGGATGGCAATGATCAATACCATGAAGGGTGAGAAGTCAAACTTCCATATCAGTGCAATGAGCATAAAACCAAGCTGCAGAGGTAATAACCATTTAACAGTGATATTAGATCTATTATGCTCACAGTTAAGCCATAAATTTGGAAAGATTTGAATCCCACTTGAGTACTTACAACAATACGAATGGTAATGGACACGGCATAGATCTGCAGTGAAAAAATAAGAGCAGTTGCGGTCAGTAAAGCAAATTTCTGCAACTGGATAAGATTAAAAGATTATGACAATGATCTAGGTGCTTACAGTGTAGTTCTTCATCCTTTGGAAAATGGCTCTGCTGGTGAGAACAGCACTAATGATGACACTGAGTCCAGGCTCAGTGAGGACAATATCAGAAGCACTTCTAGCAGCATCTGTGGCATCAGCAACTGCAATTCCGATATCAGCCTTCTTAAGGGCTGGGGCATCATTAACACCATCCCCAGTCATTCCACATATGTGCTTCCTTTCTTGCAACTTCTTCACTATTTCATATTTGTGCTCTGTTCCAAAGAAAATTGAACAGAATTTAGAATAAAAAGCAAAACAATAAGTAGCCTCTAGGGATATCCAAACAATTATAATATTTGAGGCTCACCTGGGAAAACTCCAGCAAACCCATCAGCCTTCTCAATCAATTCATCAACAGGAAGAGAAGCCATTGATGCATCTTTGTCCTGCCCAAGCAATGAAGAAGATGGATACATGTTTGTTCCCATTCCAAGTCTTCGTCCAGTCTCCTTAGCAATAGCAAGCTGATCACCTGGACAGATCATGCATATATTAGGAAATTAGGATTATATACGACAACGAAGGTGACCATAGCCTGAAGAAAGAAAAGAACAGAAAAGTTACCGGTAATCATCTTGACATTGACACCAAGATTGAGGGCCCTGCGGATGGTTTCTGCACTGTCATGCCTGGGGGGATCAAACAGGGGCAACAAACCAACAAATTGCCATGGCCCTCCAGGGCTATCCTTGTTCTTCTCAGGAACTTCCTGCAGAAGCAGATGATCCAATAATAAAGAGGAATAAATGCGCAGAGAGACAAGTACAACAAAACATTTCCTTAAATTTTGGGACAAACCTGTCTTGCAACAGCCAATGATCGAAGCCCACGTTCAGCAAACTTCTCAATAACAGAGTGGACCTTGTTTTTAACATCTTCCTTACAGTTGCAGAGGGCCAAGATCTATTCCCAAGTGAAACGTATAAGCCTCAGAATTAAAATAGCAAAACTAAGATAGAAAAGCTCAAGGCAATAAAATAAAATAATTCAAAAAAAGATATAGAGAGGAATACCTGCTCTGGAGCACCTTTACTTGCACGGTGCCAATTTCCCTCAGAATCAATGTAGGTTAGAGCAGTCCGTTTGTCCACGGGATTGAAGGGAAGAAAGTGTACTTCCCTTATACCAGCTCTAGCCTGTGAAAAAAAATATAGAAGTACAATCAGAAATACAGAAAACAGACAATACTAAGTAAATTAATATAAATCCCAGCACAAATTGGGACTAGATCAGTACCTCCTTGGGGTCTGCAAGCATTCCAACCATAGCTGCATCAATAGCATCCTGATTCTCAGTCCTTGATGCTCTTGCAGCCAATAGGAGAACATGCTCTTTGTCCACACCTTTGGCGAAAACCTCGATTAAGTTCTTGTCGACACTCAGCTTGTTTAATGTCAAAGTTCCTGTCTTGTCACTGCAAAGCACATCCATGCCAGCCATTTCCTCAATGGCAGTCATCCTCTTAGTGATAGCACCTTGCTCTGATAGTCTGTGAGACCCAATAGCCATGGTCACTGACAATACGGTGGGCATAGCAATTGGTATACCTCCAATCAAGAGCACCAAGAGGTTGTCAATCCCACTCCTGTATTGCCTCTTCTGAATCGGGTACATTACAATGATCTCCACAAGCATTCCAATGGCAATGGAGCAGATACAGAAGTTACCAATGGCCGTGAGGACCTTCTGGAAATGACCAACTTGGTTGGTACTGTCCACCAGGTGAGCAGCCTTTCCAAAGAAGGTGTGAACTCCAGTGGCAATCACAACGGCCTCAATCTCTCCCTGTTTGCAGGTTGAACCAGAGAAAACTTCATCACCAGGATTCTTTGTGACCGGAAGGGATTCACCAGTGAGGGCAGACTGATCAATCTTTAACGGATCACCCTCGAGAAGACGGGCATCAGCAGGGACAATATCTCCCAACTTGATGCTAATGATGTCCCCAGGGACCAGAATAGCTGCCTCTTGCTCACTCCAGCGGCCATCTCTGAGGACCTGCAACCACAAAAGAAATTGAATCAGTCTAACAACAGTTTCCACTAAATTGAAGGGAAATTTTTATACTATCAGACCCCTAATATACCTTAGTTTTGGGAGCCAGACCAGCCATCAAAGCAGCGGCCGCATTACCAGCATTGTTTTCTTCGATGAAACTGATAGTGGAGTTGATCACAAGCAGCACAATAATACCAACAAAGTCTTGCCAGTCTGGGGGTTTCCCGCCACCGTTAGCCAAAGCAATGGCCATAATAGCAGCCACCTCCATCACCCATGATAGGGGATTCCACATGAAGCCCAGAAACTTGAGGATTTTGCTTTCCTGTCATCAAATTTCAGTCTAAAGTTTAGTATAAGACAACCAAAGAAACGAAGAATAGTAAGTAATTGTTCAATGAAGAAGACCTTTTTCTCCTCTAGCTTGTTGGGCCCAAAGATTTGGAGCCTGTTGGCTCCTTCGTCCGATGACAGACCTTCCCTTGTACATTTCAGCTGCTCAAACACCTCCTCTATAGGAATCCGTTCCTGCAATATCAACAAGAGTCAAATATCTCTGAAACAATATCCTAAATATCATGAAAATTTGTCGTTTTCTTTTGACCCATAAAATCGAAACCTTTAAGAAAGCCATCTCTGAAAATAATGTCCTAATTCATAACAACAAAAAGAGTCTAGTTTCTCTGAAATAATATTCTGATATTATGAAAATTACTTTCATTCTTGTGATCCATTAGACAATCATAATTTAAAGAGTTAAAACTTTTTACGAAATAACCACCTAATTCTCATAAAATTCTGTTGGTTTCTCGTGATGAAATAACACTTCTACTTTAGTGATAGAGGCATTTTACTTGCGACCTTAACAATTAACAACATCAGAATCCCTAAATGGAGTCAGCCAATTAGGGTGTGTTTGGTTGCTGACATTATTTTCAAATGTTTGGGTTGCCAGGCAAGTGTAAAGCCCACTTGTGATCTAAACAATTAATTTTGTGGCTCACTTGCAGACCCACTTAGTTTGGTAGACAAATAGTTAATTTTGTGACCAACTTGTTAACTCATTTGTAGAGACAAACTTAAATTTTTATTATTAGATTAATTTTTTTAGATTAATTTGTTTTAGATTAAAGTTTTTATTAATAAATTAATATATTTTATTATTAGATTAATCTTAATTATTAGACTAATTTTTATTATTAGATTAATCAATTTTACTTATTAGATTTTTGTTTTTAATTATTATATTTAATAATATTTAATATTAGATTGCAATATTTAATATTAAATTAATATATTAATAATATTTAATATTAGATTAATGTTTTAATTATTATTAAGTTTAATAATTTTTAATAATTTTTTTAAATTATTAGATCAATATTTTTTACTTTTTAGATTAATATTTTTTAGTCATTAGATTAAATTTTTTTTATTATTAGATTAAAAAAATTTAAATTTAAATACTTGAAATATATACTTATGTCATGCAAATTCTACTTGTAAGCTCACAATCAGCACTGTAAGTGATACTTTCTCATTTACCCTTTCACATCATCAAAAACAGTGTGAGCAATAATATACTTTCTCACTTACAATTTTATATTACCAACAAAACACTTGAAAACTTATTTGCAACTGCAAAAAAATTTTCAATTACCACTTATGACTGATATCGCTTGCAGCCCACTTGAAGAAACCAAATGTACTCCGCAGAGCAGAAAAAAAGTGGCACATTCAATAAACAGAAAGCCATTTGAGATGTTGGGTCGGCAGCCCAAGGAACAAATTGAGCGCATGACAACTCACACGCACAAATCAAACTAAATCTAGGCCGTACAACCACACGAATCTATACCGTACAATCAGAACAATCCCCTTTGAACGCTCTCTATAGTTTCTATTCCCCCAACAAGGCCCACGAACCATTTATAGCCGTCGGATCAGAGAATCAAATGAGAAGTGGTAGTGGGGCCCACGAGCTTCGCTGGCTTCGGTCCCGAACGAGATTTCTTTTAAAATCAGGGGCAGTTTTGGTAACAAACTGTTCTGCGATCAATTTTCCGGTAATCTTCGGCACGCTAACCTATGAGAAGCTCGAAAGGGAGGTGGGACGGGGCCGTGTACGACGGGCGTACCCGCAATCTCGAAACGGCAAAGAGCAGAGAGGGGACAAATTAAACAGCTAAATATTCTTTAATTATTTTTTAATGGAGAAAAATCACTAAAATACAGCCAATAGTAAGACGCTGCTGGCGCTGATTAATATCAAATTATTTATTTAGTTATTTATTCGGTCAAATTGCTCAGAGATGCATAAAAAGGGATTTTTTTTTTTTTTTTTTTTTGACCTTCCGTTTTCTTCACTCCTATTCCTTGACTGCAATCGAAGCAAAGAAAAAAAAAAGGATTCAAGTCCCTGTTAATGGATTCATATTCCATAAAATTATATAATAGTTAAGGAAATAATAAACTTTTAGGGGATAACAAAAAAAAATTGCAACAGGGAATCTAAAGCTATCAGATCACAGAAAAAGAATTCTAACTGAAAATTAAGCTCCGTGAACTAACAGATTTACTAGATATAGAATTTATTCCTACATCTTTCTTCTTCTTCTTTTTTCGCCTATCATGATCGATCTAAAGAACCAGATCCTTCTACTGAAGCGAAAAAAAATTCAGAAAAATTGTACTGAGAAAAAAGAAGTACAGTCTAGATCGAACATAGAACCACAGAAATTCAGTAACTTCGACTGACGAGCTGATCATTTTGTGAGTCTACCTCGAAAATAAACCACAAAACATACACTAAAACCTCAACAACTAAATAGAGAGAGAGAGAGAGAGATCTTCTCACCAGATCGACGTTCTCATTTTTGATCTCCTCGAGGCTGATTCCCCCCGCCATCCGATCCTCGGCCCCAATCAAAACCTAGAAACCCGAGGTCGAAGAAAGAGAAGAAAAGAGAGAAGAAAAAAAGAAGGGAAAAAAATGAGAGCGAGGGAGAGATTTTAGAGAGGCCACGGGACTCCGTTGAGAGTGCGAAGGAGAGCCTCCGCTGTCGCCGCCATTTTATAACCCCCCAACACATACACACAAAACTTGGCGGGCCCCACACCTCCCAGTTTCCACTTGTTGACGTGTCGGTTCTCCCGGTCACCACCCACCCCTCGGTTCGCCCGCCCCTGAGGACCAACCGCCGTCTCTCTGCAGCCCGACCCCACCGCTGGCCCCACTATGGGCTAGCCTCTAGGCCCCACTCTTTCACTCACCCCAACGTTTGAGTTTCAATGCTGGGGCCCCACTAACACCGTGTAAATTTGTTGTATATGAGAAAGATGAGTTGCAAAATGCGCGGGCCTAACACAATAACGGAGCGGGTCATCGTGGCGCGGACCGGTTCGATCTACTGAACCGGTATTTTTTATTTTTTTAAATAAATGCGCTACTTCTTTTGAAACACTGTACACACTCGCTATATCTATTATTAATTAATTATTATTATTTATAAATGATAATTGGCTCCATGATGTCGGTACAATAAAAGCAAAAGATAGTTATAAAAATACTTTTTTCATTTATAAAATTGAGAGAGATTTTGTTTCAGTCAGCTAAGTCTAACCGTAACTAAGAAAAAAACTCACTCGTATAATTTTATTCGCTTCTATCTCTTACTTTTTTAAAGTAAGAATGTGTATCCACATGTCAAGCGCTGAAGCGTTCATCAGCGGTGAAAGACAAAAATGTCCATAAGTAATTGCTTCAAAAAACAGACAGCTGTAAAAATGTCTCATATTTTAGGACTGTGATTATGATCGCAGTCCTTATAAAATGGTCTCAATATAGAGGACTGGTACTATGATCGCAGTCTTGAAAAAAATGTCTTATTTCTAAGGATCGTGACTTATAGTCGCAGTCCTCATAAATAGGCAGTTCTCACAAAATGTACTATTTATGAGGACTGCGACCATGATCGTAATTCTCACAAAATGTCATGTTTTTGAGTTATATAGGATTGTGAATATGATCGCGGTCCTCTTTATTAGAATTGCGATCATGATCGCAGTATTCACAAAAATATTCTATATTTAAGTCATTATGAGAATTGTGACACCATGATCGCAGTCCTCACAAAATGCTCTATTTCTGAGTCAGTGCGCATAGAGAACTACAATTATGAGTCACAATTTTCATATCAGCATCGTCATCATCAGTAGACCTCGTGCACTGACATCGAATGATTCCTAATGCTTTTCTGATCTAAATACAAATAAAACTCATCGCGAGTACGAACAAACGAGAAATGCAAAAAAAATCGACCTTTGAATAACTCTACGTCGGGTTCAAGATTGAAGAGAGAGCAACATTGTGGATGATGAAGGATGGTAAAAAAGAAATAAAAATATATAAATAAGTGTGGTTGAGAAGAATTCGTTTATGCTCTTGTGGATGAGGCTGTATGTACAAAATTATGAAGCTGAGTTTTTTTATAAACATGAAGCGAAATAGGCGGTTGTAACAAAAATTTTTTAAAATTAATTTATTTACTAAAATTGTGCCACAGGGAGCAGGTTTGGTTAACGACCTTTTGCCCCAATTTCACAGGGAGTGCAAGCACAAAGCAAAAGAAGGAGAATATCAAAATTTGCAAAATAAAACATCTCCCCCACATTTTTTTTAGGACGCAAAAGCGGGCAAAAGAACGGATGTGTGTGGGTCCTACACGAATAAAAAAGCAAAAGGAGAGAAAAAGGAGGAAGGGTAGGTCACGGGAAGCATCCTGCCGTCCATTCTAGGGACACCTGTGATCCAATGGGCGGTTGCCACCTAGAGGCTAGAGGGTTCAATGTTTCTAAGAGACGACACATTTTGTGGCCAGATTTTTAATTAATTCATTATTTAATTAATTCACTTATTTGCCATATGAAACATGCACCGGGTTTAAGACTTTCCACCCAAATTAGGTGGGTCCCATACCGTATTGGTAAAGTCTCTTGCAGTTTTGAAGCGGAAAAGAAAAAAGTTATCGGAACACATCACATTTAAAAATAATTCCCTAACCGTGCTTGTCTAAGTTTATAAAGACGAACATGAATCTCATCAAAACACCCTGCATGGAAGAAGGGTTGTCATGCTGTGGATATCTCAAGTTTTCAACCGGTCTAGGAAAATCTAGTCTCTTCGTACCAATTAGAGGGTGGGGATCCATTTGGCCTTGTACAAGGGTATCAACAGGCTACTCGCATGTGATACGGTCGTGCGCATTTTGTAACAGTCGCAGATTTCGTTACCTGAATCCTTCATAAATTCTTAACTTAGAATATAATTATCTTTCTTATTGTATAAAATTCAAATTTTGACAACATCTCTCCTGAATTTTATCAGTTGCTCTAAATATGTCACACACACACACACACACACACACACACACATATATATATATATGTGAGAAAAATGTATATCAGCCGACGGCTGAGAGACCCTCTCAGCCTGCGGTGTCGTGGCACATTATTAGCCACAGTAGAAAAGACGGCCCGCCTATCGAAATAGTTGAAATTACTAAATAGCCCTGCTGTAAAAGACAGTAGATTTGTATAGTTTATTATAATTTTATATTTTCTGACGTTACTCAATTTTGTCACAATTATCTTTTATAACTGCGGCCAACTGCAAACATTTTTTATCAAATCACGAAACTAATTTGAATGCTTCTTTATTATTTTTTTGTTATATGATTTGAAATTTAATGATTTTTTAATATAGTCGCAGTTTTACTTTTTTTTCGCATGTAATGAATAAATTATTTTTTTTTACATATTGAATTCGGATAAGGACTGTGACTATGATCGCAGTGCTTAACGAGAGTAAGTCGTGGTACTGCGACTATGGTCGCAGTACTCACGACAGCATTTTTTTTTGGTGAGTTTTTTTGCTAAGTTATATGTAATAACGGTGTCTAAGGACTGATACTATAGTCGCAGCTTATGTATGCTTTTATATGTTTGATCTTCACTGTAACTTATTGCATGCGAAGTACGACTGCGACTATGGTCACAGTGTTTAAGAACAACAGTGGCAATCGTAGGACTGCGACTATGGTCGCAGTGTTTAAGGAGAACAGTGGCAATTTTCTAATTTGTGATATACAGTGAAATATACTGATTTGAGAGGATTGCGATGATATTCGCAGTATTATCTGTTCATATAATTTATTTTTGGACTGCGACCATGGGAGCTGTTTATAACTTTATTGAATGCAAAAGTATCAAACTGTTTATGACTGCACAGCGACTGTTGTCGCAGTTTCATATGTAATTATAATATGAGTACTGCGACCATTATTTCAGATAAGATGCAGAATTAATACCTATACAGTATACTTTATATATATTTTAAAAATGTGAAAGATTATTTTGCAGATAGAAGTAAATTTTATTTATAACATAATATGGTGAGAAAGGGACCTTTTATTTATAACATAATATGGTGAGAAAGAGACCTTACAAAAAAAAGCATTAAAAGCTTTTAAGAGAAGACAAAATATATTTGAATATCAGAAGATCAGGAAATCCTAATCCTCGTCATCATCACCATCATAAGCAGATTCGTCTTCTCCATTCTCCTGGTCTTCTTGTTCATCACTTATTTCCTCATCATCTTCCTGTTTTTGAGTTTTTTTTGGTTCATCGATAAACTCCCAGAATGGATCGTCTCTATCAAGCTCTTCGTCCGATCCGTTGCGAGAAAGCGAGCCTATAGCATCAGAGGACATGCTTTCATCAAGCATGTCTCCGTCAAGTGGCAGAGGAATAATGTCCTCCTCACTAACCCACATGAAAACTTCATCATCATCATGAATAGGAGGATCAGTTAAAATATTATTTGATGTAGTGAGATAGTCAAAAGGAGTGAAGTCCAGACTGGTATCAAATTCACTAGAATACCCTGAAGAAAGAGGACCGGTAGGGGATTGATTGAAGTTGAATTTTGAGTGTTCAGAGGAAGAAGATGGAAGAAGATGGGGAAAACATGATTCAAGAATGAATTGTTTTTCTGGAAGTTTTTGAAATCAAATTGAAAAGGAGCAAAAATATAGTTTTTAGATATGAGATAATATATTAGTTACAAGCACTATATAAAGGTCAATAATGTGAAAGAATATGAATAGTAATAATAATTGTTATAGGTTGAAGAGTTATGGCTGGAGAATCCGAAGAGTTCCTTTTTTCCAGAGGTTTACTACGTGAAGTACAAATAAAATTGTTATAGAATGTTTTGCCTATATCTTTAGATTACGTATGGTGCACATCTTTCCTTTATCGTGATTAACATTAGTGCATCTCTTTTTTCTAGACTGTTGTTGTATCACGGTAAATAGATTATTAATTTACATAAGGCATGCGAAAAAAGATTGCCACTTTGGTCGCAGTGCTGAAGGAGGTCGCAGTGCTGTACGATAACATGTTTTCGTCTGTTATTTTTTTATGTTATAAGGAATGCGACTATGGTCATGCGTGAAAAGAAAAGTTTTTGTTATACTATGACTGCGACTAATGTCGCAGTCGTCATTTAAAATTGAAAGTTATTTTGTATTAAGTCTGCGACCATAGTCGCAATGATTGAAAGTTTTATTATGTTATGACTGCGACTATGATCGCGGAATTTGTAAAACGGTGAGAATCCTGTTACAGAAGGCATGCTTCTGTTTATTTCACATTATGTTCATCCAATTTTTTCTCTATTATATTTTCGATGTAGTAGAATTACGAATGTTATAACTGTAGATATATTCAACTGAAAATTATTTTAGGTAATTTTTTGTTTGTGGATGAGTTTATGGCAGTTTAGAAGTAAAAATGGGGTATTTTTGTCATTTTGATTCACGAATGTTTAGGCGGGATTTGTAACGCCCAGATCCCGCAGGTACGGGGACGTTATGGCAACGTACATACACGAGGTGAAAACACACTCACGAGTACGTTAAGCCTCAGTACAGGACAGGGCCTCCATATACACAAGAGTTCCAGCAGGAAATAAGTACAAGAATACCTGCAGAAAGGGGTTAGTGATCATAACAGATAGAAATACAGGAATAAATAAGATAACAAAAACAAATCACAAAGATACCTATGAATGGGCTCGATGATGAGTCTCCTATGGGAATCCAATGACCTATCTGACAAAACGATAACTCGGATCTCCAACCTGGGCACGCAAACCCAGGGTCGTCAGAAAGCGACCTAGTGAGTGGTAAAATGAAGGAGGCAGTAATATATACAATAGTAATACAAGTACGATACTAATATATAATACATGATGTTGTCTAGTGATACCATATAATAAGTATATCATAAGCAGTAGAAATATATATAATCATGTCAGTCTTTTAATACCATCACTACCTAGCCGGTTATCATCAGGTCATGGCTATAGTCGTATCCAGTTGATATAATAAATAGTGTTGTCTAGTGGTGATGTGATAGAAATGACCATGTTAGTGGTGACGTGATGGAAATGAACATGCAGATGAGTATGCAACATAATCATCCTACTGTGCTGTGCTTAGGCAGCATATAGACAATGCAAAACAGAATATAAGCAATGCAAAGTATACATGTATATGAGTAGTACGCCACCTCAGAAAGTATAGCATAAAACAGGTAAAGTAACAACGCATACATGTAACATGATAGCGGAATAAATGATCAAGAACAGTAACAAGTACATCTAAACAATAGTAGACATGTATCAGGCAAGTCATGTTATTTATACAATAGTAGCAATCAGTTCCACCTGGTATTTTAATCAATCTCTTTCAGTGTCCCATACCACTGGCAGTTCATACTGGAGCCCGCACTCCAGTCGAACCCATCCGGACATGGCATACGGGTACCATTATCCAAACGAGAGAGTGACCAAATAACAAGTGTTCCCGACGTCACTACTATGTATACTGTTTTATTATTGTTACTTGGAAACCAAATGGTCGAGGAGCTCTTATCAGGTAGATGTATCCCGTGCATACCCGGGATCACGGCCTTAAACAAACCCCTGGCTGCTGAGACCAGGGCCCTCCGCTAAGAGGAGAGCATGAATCAAGTAACGAGAGCTCATGGAGCAATTGGTAGGTAGCACTACCGTCCTCTGCAGTGGGAGAACAATATGGATCCAGTACATCGCCCGATAAGATCTAATCAACTGTCAAGTCTCCCCCATACCCCAGTTAGCTTTATGATCTGATATGTCAAGTATACAATGTAACGAGAACAAACACAGTACATGATATGGGTAACATGATAACAGGACCTGAGCTCTGTTGATAGCATAGAACAATATAACGGGAAACAGGAACAATATAACGGGAACAATATAACGGGAAACGAGAACAATAGATGTGGGAGTCCACATATCGCATATCAACAGCTCTCAAGTCGAGTAACGAGAATCTTCATATCAGTAACCGGAAACAATCATATAACATGCATGCGGTAACATGGAACAATAATACATGTAATATGAACGGGGATCCATATGACAAGAATAAAGAAACCATACATGCACGTGTAACAGTGATATGCCGAGAATCCATGTAATGATGATAATGGTATAGGACTTGACGGTATGCCGTGAAGTGGTGCAAGACGTGTCATAGTATCTGTGCAACATGTAAATGCAATAACAGTGTCCCGTGTAGTGTATCAAAGGTTGCCATGCAATCACTATGTCGAGTGTATCGGTGGGTCTGTAACGGTGACAGTGTCATAGTATCTGTGCAATGGGGATACATGTACAGGTACTATCAGTGCATGCAATGCCGGTGTCCTGCAGTCATATCTAGTGACAGTGTAGTGTTATCGAATACCGTGGATCAGTATACATGTGACGATAGTTATCTAACTGTGATCCAATACATGACATAATAGTGTCCAAGCAGATGGTGACATAGTGGCCCGAGTGGCAGTGCCTGTGCAGGTCTGATGACTGTGTCCGAGTTGTCTATGTCAGTAGTTATAGTTCCTATTATTACCTCATATTACATCAGGAAATACCTAACAATCTTCTGAGTTAATCCTCTTACAATGACTGTCCAATCCTTACCAGTTAATACTTAATCGTTACCGTATTTTATCCCTAATCAATATCTGTCACATAAAGCAATCAATGCATATCACTAAACATGGTTAAATATATTTATAAAATAAAAACACTCACAAACTAGCCATGGGGAGGTAGCTCTCTTTCCCACGATCGCAACGGATCCAGAATCGTCCAAATCGGAGTCCGGATGCTCCCGATATCGCCCGAATACTAAATCATAACAAAAAGGGTTAAATATGTAATAACAATATTTACATGCAAATAATAAATAGGAGCAGGGGGTTTTCTGTAAAATTACCTTTATTGGGTTTCGGATGCGGTTAGCCGGGTTAACGGGTCGGGTTTATATCCAAACCCAAACCCATAAGTAAAGGGGTGAAGGGTTAACAGGTCTAAACCCAAACCCAATAGGGTTGAGGAACGGGTGGAGGGTTCAGGTTTCCACCCGAACCCGAAATAGGCAGCAGCAGCGGCTGCGGCAGCAACCGCTGCCGCGGCTCAGCAGGCCGGCCGGCCAGCTTGGCTGGCCGACGACCAGTACGACCCGCCGCCGGCGGTCCCAGCCGCCGGCGGCGATCCCACAGAGAGGGGGAAGGAGAGAGATATAGGAAGAGATAGAGAGAGAGAGAGAGAGATCAAGAGAGAGATAGAGAGGAGGTAGGGGCGGCGGCCAGGTCTGGCCGCCTCGCCGGCGGTCGCCTGGCCGGCGACGGCACTTGGGCCGGCGGCGGCGATCCGGGCCGCGCTCAAAGTGGGGAGAGAGAGATGGAGAGAGGGAAAGAGAGAGAGAGAGAGTAAGAGAGAGAGAGAGAGAGAGGGGGAGGGCAAGGGCTGGCAGCAGCCAGCCCGGCCTTGCCGGCGGTGGCTTCGCCCACCCAGGCCGGCGGCGACGAGGAACGGGAGAGAGAGATGGAGTGAACGAGAGGGAGGAGAGGATTTTAAATAAAGGGGGAGAGAGAATAGGCGGTGGGTAAGGTTGTGGAGGAGCCTTCGGGAAGAAGGAAGAAGAAAAGAAAAGAAAAAGAAAAAGAAAAGATAAAACTATTATTTTATTATTATAATATTGGCCCAAAATTCGATCAGCTCCGAACGGTGCTCAAAAATTACAGAAATAGAAAATATTATCTTGAAATGTAATATGAAAACGATTTGAAGAAATTCAATCCGTTTGCAAATTAAAAATCTCGGAGTGTCTCGCCGATACCGGGTGACACCGGTTTGGCCGGATTTTTGATAAATTCAAAAAAATCTCCAAAAATATCCTAACGTAGATAATATGATTCGAAGACACATGGTGAAAGCGGATTCTCAAAATATAACTCCGTTTGTGAATTAAAAATCGTAGAGCCGATTATCGGTGTCGGTCGCACCGACTACGGAGATTTTCCAAAATAATCCAGAAAAATTTCAGAAAATCCTGAAAACTCTAAAATTTAAAAAATAATATTTGAAACTGAAATCGGCTCAATCTGACTACCAGAAAGATTAAATCAACATTCGACGCCGTATCGCGTACTAATACTGTGATACGTACACTAGGGATCGGGGGTTACAGGATTTATGGGGTATTTTTGTCATTTTGATTCACGAATATTTAGGCGGGATTTTTTTGTTTTTTTTGGTGCCTACACTCTGCGGCCGATCTGTGGCATATATTCAGCCACGTCACCGCAGGCTGAGAAACTCTCTCAGCTGTCGGCTGAGGTACAGTGACCCCTATATATATATATATATATATATATATATATATATATATATATATATATATATATATATATGAAAATTTTCAAATGAGAAACTTTCTCATAATAAGCTTCGTGAGAAAATCATATAAGAGAGATTTTATGGATTATCCGAACCGCTCATCATGATCTACATACTCTAATTAGACTACTAATAAAAATCACGCGATTCCAACTTTTTTTACCTACGCATCAAGTTGAAGGTTCACCTAGAGGGGAGGTGAATAGGTGATGGCTAATCTAATGGTCACTTAATGCCTAATAATGCGGAAGCTAAAAGCAATTATGACCTTAACAAACTATTTAAACTAAACACCACGTATAACACAAGAGTGTTGCCGAATTTCCCGTGAAGGGCTCTGGACAAACTCCTCTAGATTCCCCTTGAATGGGTTGAGGTGCCGCGTTAGCTCTCTTGGTTGAATACAAGTGTTAGCAAAGAAACCCAAGCAAGTATATCAATGAGCACACAATATATCAAGCATGTAAAGATAAGACAAGTAATAGCTGTAAGATATAAACAAGAGACAAAGAGAGAGAGTGAGCAATCGCAAATACAAGGGATTTGTTTCGAGGTTCGAGCACCCTTGCTCTACATCCCCGCCTTCGACACACGAAGGATTTCCACTATGATCGATCCCAATGGATCACCCGGTGCCGCAACACCTACAACTCTCGGACTCCCTAGTCCGTACACACCGCAAGCCCACCGGCTCGCCGAGGCCGTACCTCAAACAAAGAGTTCGCACCCGAACCCGAAACAACCGAGTCCACACTAGGACCTGAAACAATGCGAACACACACGTCTGCCTCCTCAAAGAACAAAGATGAAATCTTGGTGATCTAAACACTTTGATCACCAATTAAAAACTCTCACAACACAATCCTATGGATAGATAAAGCAATGGATAGCTCAAGTGATTGTGAGAAAAGTAAGGATGAGAATGGTGGTGAAAAACTCAAAGAATCTCTTTTAACACTCTTTTAATTGGAAGTATTGGCTCTAAATTTTGTGGAGAAAAACCTCTGAAAAGAGTAGGAAAAACTGGCTCTAAAACTTCTCCAAAATCTTGTTAAAAAACAATGCCCAAAACCCCAAATTTATAGGCTGTCAAAAACTAGCCGTTGGGGTCTGTTAGACCTGTCGGTCGACCGCCCGGTCGACCGCCAACGGTCAAAAATCAGACCGTTGAAGCCTCCGGTCGACCGCCCGGTCGACCCAAAAGAACAGAGAGCACTGCTCTCAGTTCCGGTCGACTGGGTCGGCAGACCGACCATCTGCCAGGTCAAGGCGTGCACGTCCGTGCACGTCGGTCGACCGAGCCGGTCGACCGACTTCAGGTATAGTCGACTATACAGTCGACTTGCTGAAGCCAGAAAACAGAAATCTGGGATTTAAAAAGTTTGTCTTTTTGGCTCAAATAAAATCCCATAAAATACTTAAAAATCTACAAAAATAGTTTTACCAATATACTTTGATAAACAAACATGCTTGCACAAAATCAAGGCATGTTATAAAGGATTTGGACTATTTTTGTAATATGAAAATATTGGCTCAATTGAAAACTTGTATTTTTCTAAAAACTTATTTTTCCAAAACTCCTTTAAATAAAAACTAGATATTTTGAACTCATTAAAGCATAGTGTGTATGGATATGATCCACTACACAAATAAGATGAAATATCTAAGTTTTTGACATTGAGCTCTAAACTTGATTTTTATAGTCTTTATCCAAAACCATGTTTAAAATGACTTTTCTAAAATGAAATCTTTTATGAAAAACTAAATCAAGAGTGTGTGTGTGTATATGTACTTGAGCAATCCACCAACTACTCTATCCTTTACATTTTATCTAAAACAAAATCTTACTAAAACAAACCTAGACTCAAGTCTTAATCTTGAAGTCTTCTTATCATCTTGACTTGGTCCAAATGCAATCTAACGAGCTTGACTCCTCTTGAGTACTTGATGTGGTCTTGATGCATAGGCTCGTGAATCAACCGGTGCTAGCTCCAAAATATGACTTTAAATCCTTTGTTGAAGCTCCACACCTACTAAGATCTTGATAACAACTCTGTCACTAATTAAACACAAGATCATTAGTAAACATAACTACATGAGTTGATCATCATCAAAACTAGAGTGATGGGCCTTTGGCCAACAATCTCCCCCTTTTTGATGATAACAAAACTCATGAAGTTATATGTGCATGGATTAAAGTAAAGCTCCAAGGAAGCTCCCCCTTAACTCATGCATAAACAATAAATAATAAATATGCAATGAAGGCACATAAACATGTATGCAAATGAAGGAGATAAGCATAATACAAAATCACAAATCTTTTTCTCCTATTTGCAAAACAAAACATATATGCATAAACATAAATTCTTTTTCTTTTGTTTATTTGGTATGCATGAGCAAAACACAAGTATGCATACCTTAAGCAAGGAAGACATGCATATATCAAATACTTCTCCAAATACCTCTCCCCCTTTTTGTCAATCATCAACAAAGGGATTAAGGTAAAAACAAAAACATCAAATCTTTCTCCCCCTTTTTGTCATAAACAAAGAGATCAATAAGGGTCAAATCAAACATATCAATAAAAGGTTATATGCGATATACATTCATGAAGAGGAAGACGGTTAAGTAACTTTCCTACACATATACATTACATGAAAGAGGGATGACAAGCCCTAATTCACATAACGTATAATATGTAATGCATAAGAGGAGATGTGAAGCTCCCCCTACACACGTGTACCACATAAAAAAGAGATTGTCAAGCTCTTCAATACACAATACACTCAACATGAATCTATATGTAGAAGAGATGTTAAGCTCTCCTTGCATATGAAAAAATGTTTTTTTTTAATTTTTCTTAAACAAAATTTTTAAAGGTATCAGAGCTTTTGTAAAACAAACAAATTTTAAGATACCAAATTGAAAATAATCATTATTGTAAATCATATTGATACCAATTGAAATTTAACAAATATGAAGTTGAAACATATTGATACCAATAGTAAACATAATGATCAAAAAATTTTTATTTTTCATCATAAACTTTGTGCTTTTAAAAATGTGAACCAATTGTAAGTTAAGCACATGAAAATCATATATATGTATGAAATGAGTATACCAATTGACATTGATACATACATATATAAGAAAACAAAATATGAGTATATACAAAAATCATCAATTTAGATACCAATTGAAAAGATCCAATGATACCAATTGAAAATAACAAAGTAGATCAAGTATATAATTCATAACTTATGCCTCCCAACCAAGTTCAAGATTAAAATATTTTTCACATAAAGCATACATGAACATGATCTCCCATCCATCCTCCCATTGATGGTAGGGTTTTCAAAAATTAGATTTGAAAATATTTTAGCATTGAAAATCACTACCAAATGAAGAACAATAACTAGTTAAAATAATTTTTAAAAAACTAGTTAAAGATCTTTCAAAACATAAAATCAAAGCATATATATGTCATGAATCATACCAAATACAAGAATTGACACTCGATCTATGAAGCTCAAAAATATGTTCATGAATCAAAGTCATGACAAAATAAATAAAGTGTGAGTGTTCAAAAGTCATGTAAATAGCATTTTCATGAAAATAGACATTGAAGCTCAAAAAGATCATAAGTCACATTTTTAATAATAAAAAAATCATTTTTCATTAAAACACTAATCTTCATGGTATATGTATGATTTATCTAAAACTAACAATACACATACATATCCCAAATATAAAAGAGTCTATCAAATGTATTTGCATGAAGGCAAGAGACTCATGGGTATACATGTATATTTATTTGATTTGAATTAAAATACATATACATGAAGTAAAATCATAAAATTGGCAAAGCATGTATAAATGGAAGAATCATCAAAACTAAGTTATATATGTGCATATAGTGGGTACAAATGAGCATGAAGTGCAAACATATATAAATCACGTGTAACTCACTATTTGTACATGTATAATACAAGTTTTGATAAAAACTACATTTAAGCATGTTTTTACCACATGAAGCACATAAAACAAATAAAACATGATCATGCTAAAAATAGCATCAATGAGCAAGCATGAATATAAATAAAATGGGAGTTTAGAGATTGTTACCAACTCCAAAGCTCCAATCATGGTGGTTGTCCCACCAAAACCTCCTTGATAGCGATGCATCAATAAGTGTGTCCATCATATCCATTTGCATCCATCATCAAGGCACCATTCCTCTTATGTTTTGTGAGAGCCCTCACCTACATCAAAACACACGGTGGGGGTTTTGGTACACATTTTCTTTTGGGTCCTTGGGAGTTAGCTTTGTAAGGCACCCAAACATTTTTATTAGCAAAATTTAAAACATGCAACTTGTCATAACAAAATTTTGCTAGATGGCCTTTGCGGCCACAATGTGTACATGTGTACACCTTAGGATGCTTATGTGTAGGAGTGTGATCATGACGTGCAACATAAGCAAAAGCATGATGATGTTGCGCATGAATGTGTGGAGTTTGTTTCTTTGAAAACATTGACTCCAACCTAGTATGGTTAAATGCACAAGAGTACAAAGTTGAACTCAAACAATCCATTTTATTTTTCAAATCTTTAATCTCATTAGTAGTGGCATGTAAAGCATGATGAGATAAAGAATCATTTTCTTTTTCTTTTTTGAAACAAAATCTTTTTCTTTTCAAAAACTTTTCTTTTCAAAGATTTATTTTCTTGAAAAATAACTTCTCTTTGTTTTTCCACCAAATCAATTTTATCCTTCAAAATAGTGTTCCCTTCACACAAATCATTTAATTTAGACATAAGGGAAACATTTTCATTTTTCAAAATATTATTTTCTTTTTCTAAGCATGCAATCTTAGTTCTAAATGAATCTTGTTCTATATGCATGCAATCAAATTTTTTTTTCAAATTTTTATTATCTTTCTTAATCATGTCATATTTTTCAAGTAGGAGTTGACAAAAAGTGGTAAGCTCATCATATGACATGTCCTCATCCTCGGATTCGGTAGTTACCTCAAGGGGGTTATCCCCTTGGACCATGTAGCACACATTGGAAGGGTCGCTTCCAACATCCGAGTCGCTCCCCGCATAGTATTGTTCATTTTCGCCAAGGGAGATGAGGGTATTCCATACTATAAAACCGAATCAAAGTTAGAAACTCTAGATAAATAAACATCATCTAGGGTAGACTTTAAAGCATTTAGGGCTTTTGCATTAGCCTCAAAATTCTTACCATCTAAACAATATGCATTATTAGTGGTGGCAAGATAAACATGAATGCCTAGGGCTTTGAGGTACAAGGACATCTTCACCTTTCATATATGGATGTTAAGAATGTCAAACATGGGTGGTGACATGAAGTCCATGGTGTGTGTACAAATAATGTGATTAGCCTAAAAATGAGGATCTTTAACTCTACCTTGTTAGACCCAAATCAGAGTACCAAGCTCTGATACCAATTGAAGGTTCACCTAGAGGGGGGGTGAATAGGTGATGGCTAATCTAATGGTCACTTAATGCCTAATAATGCGGAAGCTAAAAGCAATTATGACCTTAATAAACTATTTAAACTAAACACCATATATAACACAAGAGTGTTGCCGAATTCCCCGTGAAGGGCTCTGGACAAACTCCTCTAGATTCCCCTTGAATGGGTTGAAGTGCCGCGTTGGCTCTCTTGGTTGAATACAAGTGTTAGCAAAGAAACCCAAGCAAGTATATCAATGAGCACACAATATATCAAGCATGTAAAGATAAGACAAGTAATAGCATGCAAGATATAAACAGGAGACAAGAGAGAGAGAGAGAGAGAGAGAGAGAGAGAGAGCAATCGCAAACACAAGGGATTGTTTCGAGGTTCGAGCACCCTTGCTCTACATCCCCGCCTTCGACACACGAAGGATTTCCACTATGATCGATCCCAATGGATCACCCGGTGCCGCAACACCTACAACTCTCGGATTCCCTAGTCCGTACACACCGCAAGCCCACCGGCTCACCGAGGCCGCACCTCAAACAAAGAGTTCGCACCTGAACCCGAAACAACTGAGTCCACACTAGGACCCGAAACAATGCGAACACACACGTCCGCCTCCTCAAAGAACAAAGATGAAATCTTGGTGATCTAAACACTTTGATCACCAATTAAAAACTCTCACAACACAATCCTATGGATAGATAAAGCAATGGATAGCTCAAGTGATTATGAGAAAAGCAAGGATGAGAATGGTGGTGAAAAACTCAAAGAATCTCTTTTAACACTCTTGATAAACTCTCCTATTAATTGAAAGTATTGGCTCTAAATTTTGTGGAGAAAAACCTCTGAAAAGAGTAGGAAAAACTGGCTCTAAAACTTCTCCAAAATCTTGTTAAAAAACAATGCCCAAAACCCCAAATTTAAAGGCTGTCAAAAACTAGCCGTTGGGGTTTGTCAGACCTGTCGGTCGACCGCCCGGTCGACCGCCAACGGTCAAAAATTAGACCGTTGAAGCCTCTGGTCGACCGCCCGGTCGACCCAAAAGAACAGAGAGCACTGCTCTCAGTTCCGGTCGACTGGGTCGGCAGACCGACCATCTGCCAGGTCAAGGCGTGCACGTCCGTGCACGTCGGTCGACCGAGCCGGTCGACCGACTTCAGGTATAGTCGACTATACAGTCGACTTGCTGAAGCTAGAAAATTGAAATCTGGGATTTAAATAGTTTGTCTTTTTGGCTCAAATAAAATCCCATAAAATACTTAAAAATCTACAAAAATAGTTTTACCAATATACTTTGATAAACAAACATGCTTGCACAAAATCAAGGCATGTTATAAAGGATTTGGACTATTTTTGTAATATGAAAATATTGGCTCAATTGAAAACTTGTATATTTCTAAAAACTTATTTTTCCAAAACTCCTTTAAATAAAAACTAGATATTTTGAACTCATTAAAGCATAGTGTGTATGGATATGATCCACTACACAAATAAGATGAAATATCTAAGTTTTTGACATTGAGCTCTAAACTTGATTTTTATAGTCTTTATCCAAAACCATGTTTAAAACAACTTTTCTAAAATGAAATCTTTTATGAAAAACTAAATCAAGAGTGTGTGTGTATATGTACTTGAGCAATCCACCAACTACTCTATCCTTTACATTTTATCTAAAATAAAATCTTACTAAAACAAACCTAGACTCAAGTCTTGATCTTGAAGTCTTCTCATCATCTTGACTTGGTCCAAATGCAATCCAACGAGCTTGACTCCTCTTGAGTACTTGATGTGGTCTTGATGCATAGGCTCGTGAATCAACCGGTGCTAGCTCCAAAATATGACTTTAAATCCTTTGTTGAAACTCCACACCTACTAAGATCTTGATAACAACTCTGTCACTAATTAAACACAAGATCATTAGTAAACATAACTACATGAGTTGATCATCATCAAAACTAGAGTGATGGGCCTTTGGGCCAACACAAGTGGCATCTTTATTCTGCAGTGAATATAACGTATGTTTTGTAACCACTTGTCGTATGAGTAAAAAGCTCGGACTCGCGTGATTTTTAATTGATAGTCTAAATAAAGTATATAGATTAAGATAAACGGTTCGGATCACCCACATTGAAGATCCTATATAGTTTTCTCACGGTCTTCGTGTGAGAAAGTTTCTCACACGAAGACTACTAATATATGAAAATTTTTAAATGAGAAACTTTCTCATAATAAGCTTCGTGAGAAAATCATATAAGAGAGATTTTATGGATTATCTGAACCGTTCATCATGATCTACATACTCTAATTAGACTACTAATAAAAAATCACGCGATTCCAACTTTTTTTACCTATGCATCAAGTGGCATCTTTATTCTGCGGTGAATATAACATATGTTTTGTAACCACTTGTTGTATGAGTAAAAAGGCTCGGACTCGCGTGATTTTTAATTGATAGTCTAAATAAAGTATATAGATTAAGATGAAAGGTTCGGATCACCCACATTGAAGCTCCTATATAGTTTTCTCACGGTCTTCGTGTGAGAAAGTTTCTCACACGAAGACTACTATATATATATATATATATATATATATATATATATATATATATATATATATTATATATATATATATATATATATATATATATATATATATGGGGTTACTGTACCTCAGCCTGCAGGCTGAGAGAGTTTCTCAGCCTGCGGGACGTGGCTACATCACCGCCGCACATCGGTCGCAGAGTGTTGGCGCCAAAAAAATAAAAAAATCCCGCCTAAACAATCGTGAAACAAATTGACAAAAATACCCCTTTTATATGACGACTGCGACTACTACCCTTGAAAAAGTAAAAAAAAACACATTTACTTAAACATTTATCAGTTCCCAATGCAACTATGGTCGCAATAATGAACTGTTTTGAAGTTCATTATAATTTCAAATTATAGTGTATTAACATTTTACTGTTTTGGATAACTGAACAGTCACCTAGGAAGTATACAATTTTTTGAAAAGGTAGAAAATATATTTGAGAGATATTCACGTGGTCCGAGAGCTTAAACCTTTTGGAATTCCGGGATTAAAAATATATAAAGGGTCATGAGCAAAGGATTAAAACATACTAAGTTATTTTTCCAATAAGGAAGACGAAAACATGACTCTTGACGACGAATCTGATTACGATGGTGATGACGAGAAATAGAAGTTTAAAAAAATGTATTTTGTTACTTTTTTAAATATATATAAATATGTTTTCCAAAGTTAAATGTGACGAAATCTGTTTTTAAATCTCTTTTTTAAATATTTTGGTACACCTTAGTCGCAGTTGATGACCGTAGTTTTTATTAAAATACACTGCGACATTGGTCGCAGTTACTGGTCTTTAGACTTAATCAACAACACAGCGACCTTGGTCGCAGTTCCTCGTCTTTATTCTTAATCAACAAAAAAACACGACGACCTTGGTCGCAGTTGATGATCGTAGTCTTAATAAAATACACAGCGACCTTTGGTCGCAGTTGTTGGTCTTTACTCTAAATCAACAACACTGCGACCTTGGTCGAAGTTGCTGGTCTTTTTTCTTAATCAACAAAAAAAATACTGCGACCTTGGTCGCAGTTGGTGACCGTAGCTTAATCAACAAAAAAACACGGCGACCTTGCTCGCAGTTGATGACCGTAGCTTAAATCAACAAGAACACTGCTACCTTGGTCGCAGTTGTTGGTTTTTTACTGTAAATCAACAACACTGCGACCTTGGTCGCAGTTTCTGACCGTAGTCTTAATAAAATACACTGCGACCTTGGTCGCAGTTGATGGGCGCAGTCTTAAAAAAAAATAATCTGCAAACTTGGTCACAGTTGCTGGTTTTTATTATAATCAACAACAACACTACGACGAGGTGACACGTCAAACGCAGCAGTTGCTTAGTCGCAGTCTTTGCTGGCAGTTGTTTCTGTTTGCACTATAGGCTTACGCGACGTTGGTCGCAGTGTCGTCTCTGGTCCAAGTTGTTTTGTTTGAAAATGCATGACTGCGACCAAAAAAGATCGAAGTTTATTAAAAAAAAAATATGTTTTTATATTATGTCCAGTCATTTATATCCACGCATGTAAAAATGATACAAAACGCTCTCTTATACAATAAGATTGAGTGTTACAATACAGGAGTACAAAGAAAGACTACAAAAAAAAGAGTACTTGTTGACTAAAGAGCAGTGGTGTTATTGACGTATTTTTATTTATGTCCAGGCATTTAACTCCATGAATATGAAAATGATACAAAAATCGATCTCTTACTTATACAATAAGATTGAGTGTTACAAAAAAACGACATCAAGAAGACTAAACATAAAAAAAAGAGCCCTTGTTGACTAAGAGCAGTGGTGTTATTGAGGTCCTCGTGTATTAAAAAACTGTGGATTGCGAGGACCACGAACAGTGGTGGTATACAGGTCTGGTGGCAGCAGAAACCCTTCGGTGATGAACATCTCTTCGTCAGAAGCCTCGATGACACTTCTGGGGTGAGAGAGAAGGAGTTGAGACCGCACAGGGTATGCTACCCACCACTATATCCACCACAACCCCCGCCGCCATACCCACTCTGACCATCCACAACCCAGATGGGAGAGCAGATCTCGGTGAGGGTTAGGTCCTCGTCATGACACGACTAAATCTCTTGTACATGACGAGGACCACGACTAAATCCCTTGTACACGAACATCGATCAAGTTCGCCGGACAAAAATATTCTCCCAGTGGCCCAGCGAACCTGAAAAAAAAGGACAATCAAGCTCTGGGTCATCTTCGTCCATGGGGTCATCTTCATCCATGGAGGCAGGAGCCTGTTAGAGTCTCTCAAGAAAGCTGGAATTCTCAGAGCAATTGCTCTCGAAAGAAAACTAAGTATGGGCCGTTTAAAAAAAGGAGAGGGTGAGCCCTATTTATAGGCAGGCCATAATAACCCTAATTAATAGTTCATTAATTCAAAACCGGCGCTGGTGGTCTTTTAATGCCAAACCGGCGCTGGTGGTGTCCAACCACCAGCGCCGGTTTGGCATTAAAAGACATTAACGCATAAACCCAATGAAGAACAGACGAGTGGACAGCAGCTTCGGAAACAACGAATGGTGCGGGTTCGTCGATGTAGAGTTGACGTTAAAAGATCTCATAAAATCTTTTATGACAGGCCGCGTCTCACGAAGTGACTCCAGGTCGCGACCCTCAGCAAAAACTTTTCATTTTTCATTTAGATTTAAAAAAAAATGACTTAATCCAAAACAACACTGCGACGTTGGTCGCAGTTTCTGTAATGCGTGCCACCGTGGACGCATTATTTTTTTTAAGACTGCGCTTATCAACTGCGACCTTGGTCGCAGTTGCTGGCGGCTGATATAGCAAAAAATAACACTTCCACCTTGGTCGCTATGCATGTAAATATAAAAGGAAACATCTACCTAACGTACTGCGACCTACGTCGCAGTACATGTAATGCGTGCCACCTTGGACACTATGCATGTTAATATAAAGCAAACATCTACCTAACGTACTGCGACCTACGTCGCAGTCCATGTAATGCGACCCTAAATTGCAATTGCTGGCCATCTTTATCAATAACACCACGGCGACTGCGACCAAAGAATCTGACTAAGGTCGCAGTTTAAATGTACACCAAAAAAAAGAATCTGATATAGGTCGCAGTTTAAATGTACACTGCAACCAAAGACTCTGACTATATTATATACAAAAAAAAAAATTAAACTATAAAGTAATATTTTATAGCAGGCCAGTGAGGGTGAGGCATCCGGGCAAAAATTATAATAAACAATAAGGAAAAGTTATCGAAAGGGGTATTTGGTAATTTAACTTCTTCCTAAAAGCGGGCCGCATGCCAGTGACGTCACAAATTGAGCCACGTCACCGCAGGCTGAGAGAGTACTCTCAGCCCGCCGGCTGATATCCATTTTTCTCTCTCTCTATATATATATATATATATATATATATATATATATATATATATATATATATATATATATATAGGGGTTACTGTACCTCAGCCGGCAGGCTGAGAGAGTTCTCTCAGCCGGCGGACGTGGCAACATCACCGCCACATATCTGTCTTAAATTTTGGCGGACAAAAAGCTGAAAAATCCCGCCCAATTTAACGTCAGTCACCTCAACATTGTATTTTCTGAAAATACCCTCCCTCACAACTTTTTACCTTATGTAAAAAAAAAGTTGTCTTTCAAAAAAATTTACAGCTCTAAAATTTCACCCGATCATTCTGATCCAATTAGTTCTTTTGTTTCATAAATTTGATCCGTTTTTTTAAAAATTATATTTGCAACTGATGGCGCCTAAGAAATCATCCGTCGAAAAAGGTACTACAAAAATGATATTTTCAAAAATTTTTAGGGTTTGTGTATTTTAATAGTTTTAAATTTTTTCCAGATTTATTTCCGTTTAAGTTTTTTTATTATTTTTTTAAATCTTGGGACCATGGTCGCAATTAAGAAAGAGATTTTGAAATTTTAGATGACGAATAAATTTTTAAATTTATAAATTTTGTAATACGACGATAAAGGTCCTATTTTTTCAAGTTTTTTTTATTTCCTTCTATTTTTACTATGTCGCAGTATTTTCGAAAAAAGTGATGTGCATACACTGCATGCGACCTCGGTCGCAGTTGATAAAAATATATTTTCAGATTTGTGCGACTTTATTTTTTTTTTGGACCTTTCCTTGTAGACGAATGCGACGTTCGTCTCAGTATATGAAACTTACTTTTTTTTTTCTCACATACTGACGACATGGGGTCGCAGTTGTTTCAATATGAGTTGTAATCTCTTGCGACCAAGGTCGCAGTATATGCAACATCATTTGTTTTATCATACTTGGGTCGCAGTTGTTTCTGATTGCACTGTGATCTTATGCGACTTTGGTCGCAGTGTAGTCTTGGGTCGCAGTTGTATCTGATTGCACTGTATTATTATGCGACCTTGGTCGCAGTGTCGACCCGGTCGAAGTTGTTTTTGATTGCACTGTAGTCTTATGCGACCTTGGTCGCAGTGTCATCCCGGGTGCTAGTTGTATGTGTTTGCAATGTATGAATGCGACGTTAGTCGCAGTTTATTAGAAAACAAATATGATTTTTACTCCCTTATAATTTTTAAATAATCGTTGGACTAAACTGTTTAATTTTTCTTCCTACGTAGGTAAATAACAGATAAAGAAGGTTCGTCCTCTGAGATCAAGCCTAAAACCTATGTGCGAGTTCATGAAGAAATTTAAAAAGTACATTCAGCCAGATTTCGTAGAGGCGATCAAGAATACCCCATTTGGCCCAATCTTCATGGCGTTCTACAATGAAGAATTTGGGTCTGAAAAGGGTCTAAAATCAAACGTAACTGTACTGCGTATTTTAGACCAGTATGATAGGGATACAAGGACCTTTAGAATTGGGGGCAAAACAGGTTGAGTTAACAGTGGAGGATGTTGTCCTAACTTTTGGTCTACCTATCATTGGGGCAGATTTTGTGATGAATAAGACATGTACAATGAAAGATAGAGGAGTTATAAAACATTATTTCCCCAATATAAAGAAGATCACTAAAGTATCTATTGAAGATGCTTTGGATGATCTTCTGGTCAAGAAGAGGAGGAGGAGTGAAGTAGATGTGACAAAGGATGAACAGCTTGAGCAGCAAATGACTTTACATGAAATTTTAAGAGACATGCAAAGACTTGCAGCTCAAGACTTTACCACAATAATAATCCTATACATGTCGGCCACTCTTTTCTTCTCTGGCAGTAAATGCACGGTGCCGTGGTATATTGTGGAACAGATTGCCAATATGCAGCTGATGAGGACAATATGCTGGGTAAAAGCTGTTTGCAATTCCTGATTGAGTCAATGGACATCTTCAGGCACACCACGTTCGAGCTGCAAGGATGCTCCATGCAAATTATTGTGAGTAGAAATCTCATATTTGGCCAACATTGTATGAAATTTAACCATAAAATTGTGAATATTTGTGTAAACTAATTTAATTTTTCATTTTTGCAGTATTGGCTATGTGAGAGGCTCCTATTTTTGAGCCGAGGTCTGGTTTGGAGGACAAAACCCCACGCGCAGTAAGATGGGACCTCCAGAACATTAGCAGATCTTTACTTGAAGTTGATCTAAATGAGATTGACAGGAATATTGTAAGTTAGACTTCTTTTTATGTGCAATACAAATAAAATGCGACCATAGTCGCAGTATTGAGCTGCACCTTTGCATTATTTTCTGCCTGACAAACAATGTGCGACCATGGTCGCATTCTCCTGAAAATACCTTTTACATGAAATGCGACCATGGTCGCAGTGTTGAGCTGCATGTCTTGGCAGATAAATTTGTGCGGGACAAACATAATGCGACCATGGTCGCATTCTTATCATAAATACTTTATAAATAAACTGCGACCATGGTCGCAGTATAATTATTTCATTGTTTTATTTTTAACTTACTTTTTTCTGTTTATTTTTAGATTTTGAGTCGAATGGCCAACATCTCTAATGCTGAAAAAATATGGTTGGCCTTCCTGTTGAAGGGGAAGAGGAGGAGGAAGAAGAAGAAGCAGAAGATGAAGAAAAAGATGAAGAAGAAGAAGAAGAAGAAGGCCATACATATAATGAAGCTGACACCCCAGCGGAAAATGAGCCAGAAGCGGCGGAAACGAGTGAGCAACAACCATCTTTTACAGGTTATTTTCCACCACCACGGGATGATCAAGCTGAAGAGATAAAAGAGTTGAGGTCTCAAAATCAGCACTTGAGAGAATATGTTTTCAGCTCGAAAGGAAAATTGAAAAAATGGAGACTGAGAGTAGACTCAAGGCTGAATTAAAAATAAAAAGAAGAGAAAAAAGAGAGAAGAAAAAACTAAAAAGGCGGCAGAGAAAATTAAAGGTGAAAGAAGAAGAAGAGCTGCTGAGAGCAGCCCTGCTGCGGAGAAGGAGAAGGAGAAGAAGAGGGAAGAGGAGGAGCATGAGAGAAGAAGATTGGAAGAAGAGAAGGAGAAGGAGGAGAGGAGGAGAGAAGTGGAGCAGAAGGAGAAGAGAAGAAGGGAAGAGGAGGAGAATGAAAGGAGAATGAGGGAAGAAGAGGAGAAGGAGAAGAAGAGGAGGGAAAAGGAGGAGCAGGAAAAGGAGGAGAGGGGGAGGGAAGAGGAGGGGCAGGAGAGGAGGAGGAGGGAAGAGGAGGAGAATGAGAAGAGAAGGAGAGACGAGCAGAGGAGGAGGGAAGAGGAGGATCAGAAGAAGAGGAGCATCGAAAAGGAGAAGAAGGAGAAGGAAAAGAGGAGGATAGAAGAGGGGGAGCAGGAAAAGGAGAAGAGGAGGAAGGTTTTAGAGGAGTTAAAGAAGAAGCGGGAGAAAAGAGGAATGTGGGGAAGAGCAAATTAGAAGGAAGGGTGAAGAGGAAAAGGAGCAGAAAAGAATGATGGAGAAGCAGGCTGAAGAGGAGGAGAAGAAAAATTGGAAGAGGATAAAATCATGGGTTCTGAATCTATTTTAAATTTTTCTGGGGAAGATATGCCAAGTTTTTCTTTGAATATAACTCAAATGATTCAAGAAACCCAAAGAGATATAGCTTCTGAAGAAAAAAATCAAGAACATACTCCGCCTCAGAAGTAATCCTTAAAAGAAACTGTTTTGGAATACTCTAAAGGAACGATAGAAAGGGGAGTCAAAGAACGCAGACGCGCTGAAAGAGATCGCGATGACTCCGACTTCGTTTATCCAAAACAGAAGAAAAAAATAAATGAACATCTTCTTCCACAGCCTGCGGTTGTGAGTTCATCCGCTGGTTTCGACGACAAAGACATTTCCTCCACTGATCCAAAATCGAGAGAATTGACCGAAACCACGGCATACAGAATTCTGCAGCCCCATCAACAAGCTCTTATAAAAAATTTCTTCGACAAGTCCTTCTCTGAGTAAGTTAATTAATTTTATTATAATTCATATCAAAAAACTGTTATACCTTTATATAAGAACAATTTAATTACTAACTTTGTTTTGAATATCTTGCAGTTCTACTGCGTATCAGGATACAGACAACGGAATCATGATTACAAGGAATGACATTGAGGACCTGATGTTCAGTAGAGAGTTAGATGCGAATATAATTCATTTCTATATGCAGCATCTAGAGAAAGGAGAAGGAATAAAAAGCATATTCTTTCAGAGCGAAGCTTGGGTAAAAATCTACTTTCTCCTTTACGGTTTAATGTAATATCAATTGTGGAGCAGATTACTAATATTCTCTATCTCTGTGTAGGCATAACTCATGTACTGCGACTAAGTCGCAGTTTATAATTAAAATGTACTGCTACTAACTCATGTACTGCGACTAACTCATGTACTGCGACTAAGGTCGCAGCTGCGACTAAGGTCGCAGTTTATAATTAAACTGTGCTGCTACTAGCTCATGTACTGCGATTAACTCATGTACTGCGACTAAGGTCGCAGCTGCGACTAAGGTCGCAGTTTATAATTAAACTGTACTGCTACTAACTCTTGTACTGCGACTAAGGTCGCAGTTTATAATTAAACTGTACTGCCGACTAAGGTCGCAGTTTATAATTAAAATGTACTGCTACTAACTCATGTACTGCGACTAACTCATGTACTACGACTAAGGTCGCAGTTTATAATTAAATTGTACTGCTATTAGCTCATGTACTGCGACTAAGGTCGCAGTTTATAATTAAAATGTACTGCTACTAACTCATTGTATATTTTATTTTTTTTCTTGTCCGCAGCATGGTGTTGTAAATAAAAGTGAAGATCTGGAAGATCATTTCATCAAGCAGCAGCTGTTGAAAAAGTGGACAGCTGATGTGCAGTACATGTTCTTCCCGATCAATCACAACATAGTGCCAACGATTCGGGATTTCACTGGACCTTATTGGTATTTGATCGCGATACCTAAGAGTGGATTTTTTACAACTCTTTGGTCCCAGCTGACAAAAAAAGTAGTATATTAAAGCTTTACCAAAAAGATGCGAGAATAATGGTGAGTTGAAATTTAATATTTCGATTACTGAAAACTTGCATTTTATTTGATTAATACTAATTTTTGTTCCTATTGACATTGCAGAAAGAAAGATTATTACAGATTTTTGAGATTGATTTCAATAAATTAATGAGAAAAACTAATATAAAATACACAAGATGCCCCCAACAAGCAAACAGGTATATAAATTTTTGACATCTCCTTACCTTTTATATTTTCTACGTTTTTTAGTACAAAAAACTAATTTTCATTTAATGATTACTCTATGGAATTTCAGTGTTGACTGCGCTGTATATGTATGCAAGTACATGGAAAGCATAGCGTCTGGTAGTCCAGCAGTTGTTAATACTGTTACGGATGCTGATGTACAGAGACTAAGAAGTGAGCTTGCATACATGATACTTGCAGATAGAGAGAAGAGTTGGGATGAAGATACAGAAATGATACGAAGGATGATATTTGAAGACTGACAGTTGACAAATTATTAATTTACCACAATTTTTTATTTTATAAATGTAAACATAATTGCAATTGCAATTCATTAAATAATTTTTTTGTTTTATTGATTTAATTTATAAACATTTCTATACATTTATTTATTATAAGTTCCATTGATTATTTCCAATCTACATTTGTTACACCTTGGATTTTACTATTGTGTATTGATATTAGAAACAAACATGCTTTCAGCAATTGTACTGTGACCAAAGTCGCAGTAATGACCTGTTTGAGTTACAACGTTTCCTTATACGGCGATACTTTAATCGAGGCAGCGATCATGGTCGCAGTTACTTAATCATTTATCAGTTCCCAATGCGACTATGGTCGCAATAATGAACTGTTTTGGAGTTCAAAGTAATTTAAAGTTATAGTGTATTAACTTTTAAACTGTTTTGGATAACTGAACAGTCACCGAGGAAGTATACAATTTTTGGGAAAAGGTAGAAAATAAATTTGGGAGATATTCACGTGGTCCGAGAGCTTAAACCTTTTAGAATTCCGGGATTAAAAGTATATAAAGGGTCATCAGGACAGGATTATAAACATACTAAATTATTTTTGCTGAAACTCGTTACTCTCACTTGTTCGGAATTAAATTCAAAAATGTCTTCTCCACCGTCTTCACCGGAAAGAAGCCAATCATCTAATGATGATTGGATGTATAGTTCTGAAGATATGCCTCGCTACGGGTCAGAGGATGAGCTTGATACAGACGACCCGTTTTGAGAGTTCATTGGTGAACCAAAATACATACATGAAGAGGAAGAAAGCGAAAAGGAGATTGTCGCTGAAGAGGTGGAAGGGACGGAAAGCGATAGGAAGACGAAAGCGGTCATACTATTGACGACGAATCTGATTATGATGGTGATGACGAGGATTAGAAGTTTAAAATTTGTATTTTATTTTTTTTAAATATATATAACTCTGTTTTCTAAGGTTAATTGTGTGAATTACTGTTTTTACTACTATGTCTTGGTTGAAATGCTGTACAATTGTTACAAACCTTCATTTTAAATATTTTACGCTAAACAAATATACTGCGACCAATGTCGCAGTTAATATTTTAATTATTTCACCCGAATAAAATATTAAAATGAAGCTTGCGAATTAGGTCGCAGTTGCTGGCCAAAGTCTTAATAAAATACACAGCGACCTTGGTCGCAGTTGCTGGTCTTTAGTCTTAATCAACAACAACACTGCGACCTTGGTCGCTATGCATGTTAATATAAAGGAAACACCTACCTAACGTACTGCGACCTAAGTCGCAGTCCAAGTACTTCGACCCTAGATTGCAATTGCTGGCCCTCTTTATCAATAACAACACTGCGACCTTGGTCGCAATTAAACATGTACACAGCAACCAAAGTCTCTGACTACATTATATGCAAAAAAATTAAACTATATAGGAGAATTTTGTAGTAGTAAAACTTTAAAGTACAACTACTACAAAATAATACAGTAGAAATCAAAGAATGATAATAAATCTGATTATAATGACACGCCAGTGGCAGACTGCGACATGAATCTCTCTACACTGTGCAACCCTGGTCGCACTTCATAAAAAATTGAAGTCTTTATTCCTTCAAGATGGAGGCAACCCAAACCTACTTCTTCTGCCAATAAAAATAAATAGTAAGAATTTTAAAGATAAATCATTATTTTAAAATATTTAACAAGTTTAATGTAATACCAGTAACGGACAACCAGTCCTGTAATGGCCCAGCTCTTGGCAGTTACCACATCTTCGATGCTTAACTTCCTTCTGATATATAGAATCTTTAAAATCAGACTTAAGCCTGGATGCAGCTCTAGGCCTCCCCTTAGTTGGTACAGGACCAATTGGATCACGTATATTCAATTCTTCACCATCTCGCAATACGACAACGGATCCACTGGAACCAACCGCAGTTTTAGGCTGTGATGAATGATCATTTCCTGACCTGGCTCTGTATTCTCTACTGGTATCTTGGGCAAAACTTTCCAAAACTGCCTCCAACTTTGAAAGATGGATATCAGAATCAGCAACCATGTCAAGAATCGCATTAAATTTTGAACGAATTGTCCACAATCTAGCCGTCCGTGGAGTGCCTTGACTGGAAAAGACTTCAGGCAATTTTCAATTGCAATGTTTTTGTAACGAGCATCCAACCTCCATCTCTAAAGTATATATGATTTCGGTATATGTGTAACGTGATTGCACCACAAAATACACAGAATATGTCTACATAGGATACCCTCTGTTTCAAATAACGAGCAACTACAAGAAACATGAAGTTCATCACGCTTATCATAACTGACCTTTTCCCAGCTGTCTTTTGATTCTGAAAATTACCAACCAAATATGTTGATCCAGGTTTGTCATGTTCCACCTCTTCTGAAAACAGTGTCATTACAACTGCCCATTCCTTTTGGAACAACTGAAAAATCTTCGGTGTATACAACTTCGAAACCTGTATCTCATATGGATTCGATGTACAATTGGGAACAGAATTCAAACCCCGAAAATCTTGAAGAGATTCAGATGTACGACAGGCAGCAACAGCTTTATCATATTGGTGAACAAATTCCACTAGTTTCGTGTTTGCGTTAACAAAACCATCAAAGAAGGAATTAATACTCTCGGACCTCTGACTGGTTGTCATTCCAGCACAGAAAACATCCTTGAGATATGCATTAACCCAATGTCCACGTAGCCTGTACATCTTCATCAACCAACTGTCATCTTTTTCTTCTAACTGATATTTTTCATTCATCATACGTCATCGTTCCTCACAAGTGCTTATATCATGGGAGGTGTACCAAGCATGGAAATCAGAGAACATATCTTCTCCATACTTGTTTGCCATTGGGATTTGTTGCTCGGCAATATGTTTCCGCACATGCCAGAAACAGTAACGGTGCCGTGAAGTTGGAAAACAATCTTGATGGCATCACCAATCTGCGCATCCTGATCAGTAATAATCAGCTTCGGTTCAACTCCATGCATGCACTTGAGCCATTTTTGGAATAGCCAAACAAAAGTATCCCTCTGCTCATCAGCAAGCAATGCACAACCGAACAAAATTGACTGCCGATGATGATTTACTCCAGTGAATGGAGCAAATAGAAAGCTCAAGTGATTAGTTCTGTATGTTGTGTCAAAAACGATCACATCACAGAACCTCAGAGACGAGGAAATAGCTCTTCCATCAGCCCAAAAAATGTTTCTAAGTGTGCCAGCGTTATCGACTTCACTTGAAAAGAAGAATTCTGGATCGGTCTCGGCTTTCTCTGAAAATATTTGATAATAACAATAAACTCATGACCGCAGTTATTTCTACGTTGACGAGTGAAATCAATAACTTGTTGCGGGCTCACTTCTTCACAGCCTTCTCCCTGGCTCATTGCATTCACAACGCGGGAAATATTTGAAGGCCGCATTCCCACATCAACCAGATTGCTCATAATGCTTCTGCTAATCTTTGAACGATGAGTCTGGTGAGAGTAATGGTGATGTACCTTATCCGGGCTTGACAATTCATGTGAATGAGTATCAACAAATTTTGTGATAATCCAATATCTTCTGTCAAAAAGAAAACGAAGACGGACATGCATCTCAGCAGGACAAGCTACTCTAGTGTCAATTCGACGATGCACTGTAAGCCCCTCTTGTCTTTTGTCACACAACTTCTTCAAACCTTCCTTGTTGTAGCAAAATTTTCTGCAAATAATCTCATAAGGAGGCTTCCGTGACTTATCTGTACCTTTTCTTCTCACGCTAAAACTTCTATTCCTTGCAAAAGAATTGTAGAAATTGTATGCTTCCATATCCGACAGGAACTATTTCCTATAAACTTATCTGAGCTTCCAGACATTTCTCCATGTGCATTCATATCCTACAAAAAATAATTACACGAATTACAGATATATAAATATTTTTTAGATATCACTGTAGTCTAAAATATAAGTTATATAACTGCGACCAAGGTCGCATAAGAGATGAAATCTATGTTACTTCTTACTGAAGACTGCGACCAAAGTCGCAGTTATCCGTATGAGAAGAAATCTATGTTACTTCTTACTAAAGACTGCGACCTAAGTCGCAGTTATCCGTATGAGAAGAAATCTATATTACTTCTTACTAAAGACTGCGACCTAAGTCGCAGTCACAAAAAAAAGATTTCACATACGGGATGAAATCTATAATACTTCTTATTAAAGACTGCGACCTAAGTCGCAGTTATACGTATGTGAAGAAATCTATATTACTCCTTACTACATACTGCGACCTAAGAAGCATACCAAAAAAAAAAAAAGATTTCACATCCGGAGATTATTTTCAAATAAGATTGAGACCGAATATTAATACGGTCGCATTTCTAAAACTTTAAAATATGTGTTATACGTCGCAGTACCACATAGACTAAAGAGAAAAATTCAATATTTAAGAAATTGATTATAAAAAATTGAAACAATTAAAACCTGTTCATCGGCATGCAAAGATGTCAACCCTTCAAAATTTTCAATATTCTGAGAGAAACTAGAACCAGATGCAATATCTTCCATATTTAGATCGCCAGTAGACTGCTCAACGTCGACATTAAATATTTTGGAGAAAAATTGCTTGGACAAATAGAGGTAAGGAAATAAGGGGAAAAGTAATTTATAAACAAGGGGAAAAGTAATTTATAAACAATAAGCTAAATCCTATAAAGAGGGGCAAAAAAAGGGAGAAAAAATAATAATAAACAATACCTAAGTCTGACAACGTTCGCTCCAAAAATTGCCTTTTGGGCAAATAATAATAAACAATAATGAAAAGTTACCGAAAGAGTAGCTTTTCATAAGGGGTATTTAGTAATTTAACTTCTTCCCATAAGCGGGCCGCAAGTTAGTGGGGTGACAAAATTGAGCCACGTCACCGCAGGCTGAGAGAGTTCTCTCAGCTGCAGGCTGATATACATTTTTCTCATATATATATACACACACACACACACACACACATAGACTTAACAATCATCCACGAAATATTTCGGCTTGACATCGCCTATACTTATATAGGTAAATAACGTAAACTCGAGATTACCTTTCTCGGCATCTATAAAATCACGCAAAATTATTTATAACTTAATTTCTCAAAACTACCACAATCTAACTCATCTCTATACAGTCTATCTATCATAACTCAACACATTCTGCAAGTTCACGTATAAAATATGGTTATGACATATACAATAAGAAATTATAAAAGTAATAAAACATAATTGCATCTTCATAGCTTTAAGTATAAGCAAGATTCTCAACGAAACGCTTAAACATGAAGCTGATCCTTCGCCTCGCCACAACTTGAAAACATCAATCTGAGGTGGGGTGAGCTCAACAGCTCAGTGAGTAAAGTCATTAAATTCAAAGTTTCATTTAATACTATACGGACCAAGTGTGATGCAGTTGAACAAGTTTCACGTAAAATTCTCAATTATCTTCCTACTTATGTTGGGTAATGCAGCTAAATAGGTCAGTGATGCTTTCTATTATCTGATACTTATTCTTCTGCCTCTTCTAGACTTATGTGTCCAATTAATCAATATCTTATATCTTATGTTATATAATACCTAATCTGATTGTCTCTCTCTTATATTAACCTGGTGATTCACCAAATAACATATATACTAATGCCTCAACTTTATTCAGTTCGTAGCGCATTCATATTTCACATATGACTCACGGTAGTATCAATTTATAACCGTATGCTTATAAATAATGAAGCACACAACAACCACATCTATATATCGGATATCACAAACAATCACATTCATAAACCGGATATTGCAAACAATCACATCTATACACGGATGTTACAATCAACCACATTCATATATCAGATGTCATAAACCACCACATCCATATACCAGATGTCATAAAATATATTCATGCATACTTTTAAATGACTAAGTAAAAATCAAGACATCAAATTTATGCCAAGTACACTTCAATAAAAATAATAACAATATTCTCCTTCGATCACTTCCGATTCAACCTGATCCCTTCTTCTAATATATTAAATAACAATACTCTCCTTTGATCACCTCCATTCAACCTGATCTCTTCCTCCGATATATTAAATAAAAATACTCCTCTTCAATCTCCTCCGGTTCAACCCGGTCCCTTCCTCGATAATACATAAACATATACCACATACACGATTACCATATGTATTGTATGCATATTCATATTTCACAGACACAAGTCATATCTATACCAATATATCACACATGCTCAAGTTCATACGTCTTCACTTCTTAGTTCATTATTGTAGTATTAAGGAATTCTTATAGTATCTAAGAAATATCAAACACACAAATAATGCATATAACTTAATGGTCTTAATATTTTATCAATTTTAACACTATTGACTTCTATAATACATGTTTTATCATTACTTATTTCTATCTACTAATTTCAAACCACATAGAGACCTCCATTGTCCTGATAAATCAGTTTATTACTAATATTGTCATTGATTTCATAATTGTCAATTTTCATACATACCGAATTCTATCATTACTAGTTATATTGCTATTATTTTCACAATTTTCTTTATTTCAGTCAATTGCTGGTCAAATCGTGCTTTGTATTCACATATGCAATCAAATTACATATATGTATATATGTACACACACACACACATACATACACATGTATAAATCTGTATATCGATCAATTATTAACTATCAAGTTCTCAGCTCGTCAACTTTCATAATTATGACATGTTAATTCTATACATATATCACTTACCGATACTAGATTAGTAATCACTTTGACACGACCCTCAAGGTTTCATCTGTATCACCAATATCCAATCATTTAGATAATTACTTATCTATTACTGATTACATATAATCGGTATCACTATAGATATATGACTTTCAAGCCTAATTGAGAATCTTGATGTTCTGATAAATCAACTAAAAGGATACCTAGAAGTCTCCGATGTATAGAGTAGTCATAACATAATACTGATTCAATACTATCGGTATTTGTTTTGTTGAATCAAATTATCCATCTCTGATCGGTATACTTATTATTAAGTTGCCAGATTTACTCAGTACCGACTCTAATTTGTTTCCACTAATTCATTACTCACTTTGTTATACATCATTATTGGTTACCTACTATCCGACTTTTATCAACGTGATCTTATTCGATAATTTTTTCATTATAGTCATTTATCACCAAATAGTACAATTTTACTTACATGTTCTGATCCAAGGTTATTATTTTTTTTTCACATCTCATCATGTTTACTAAATTGTGGTTATTTATCCATCTGATTACTTTCAATTTCTCTAATTAACAATTTAACTGATATATAAATATATAGGTTATCTGATGATTTTTGATGCCTCAAGACCTCAAGTGTGCAAGTTGTTACAAAAATATCACATTACAAGCATATATACTATATTTCAAGTTAACACTATTAATCATGATTCAATTTAGTGTTGGCCCAAAGGCCCATCACTCTATTTTTGAAAATGATTAACTCATGTAGTTATATTACTAATGATCTTGCCAATATCTTAGTAAGTGTTTAGCTTTAACAAAAGATTCGAAGTCAAATTTTGAAGTTAGCACGTATTTATTCAAGAGCTTGCGTTTCAAGATCGCATCAAGTACTCAAGAGGAATCTAGCTCTTGAATCATATTTGGATCAAGTCAAGATGGAGAAGAAGATTTTTCAAGAAGACTTGAGTCCTTATTTGTAAGTTTAAATTTTTGTTTTAGATAAAATGTAAAGAATAAATTAGTTGTGGATTGCTCAAGCTCATTTACACACACACACACACAAAATATTTCATGTTAAATAGTTTTAGTTTTTGAAAAATACCGTTTTGGTTTTAAACTTCAAAGAATACATCTTTATATTTCATGAATAGATTTCATCAAAATGAGTTTACATGGTTTATATGTGTATTGGATTTCGTCCATACACATTGTTGTTTCATATTGTTAAGAATTTATTTTGATGAGTTTAGTTCATGTGTTTTAAAATTTTATATTTATTAAAACTTATTTTAGAGCTTATTGTCAAAAACAAGTATATTTCATCTATTATGTGTATTAGATCATATCCATACACACTATACTTCAAAAGTGTTTAAGTATCTTATGTTTGTATTTGTATAAGTTTTGAAAAAACGTTTTCATTTTGAAGTTAATTTTTGAAAAATACGTCTTTCAGTTTAAGCCTAAAATTCTATATCTCAAAAATAATTCAAATTTTTTGTAATATGTGTTGATTTTTAATCACACATATTTGTACTTCAAAGCGTTTCAATGAACTTATTTTTGTGGATTTTATGGGATTTATTAGAATTTTTATTGGTTTTACAAGTCCAAATCCTTTCTTAAAAAAAACCCTGTTTGGGTTGCTGACGGTCAACCGAGCGGTCAACCGACGTGCATAAAACGTACACAAGCCCATGTCCTTAGTGGTCGACCGTGCGATCGACCGATCTAGAGAAGTTGCTCTTTGAATTTGACCCGGTCCTAAGAGCTCTGCTCTCTAGTTTTGGCCACGGTCGACCGATAGGGCAATGGCCTGGGAGCGGTCGACCGAGCAGTCGAACGGCAACTCCAACTGTCTGAAATCTGATCGTTGCCCAGTCGATCAGTCGGTCGACCGGCAGGTCCTGGCCAGAAAACTGAGCCCAACGGCTAGTTTTCTGAAGCCCTATTTAAAGGGTTATTTTCGCCAGTTTTGGGTATGATTTTCACAAGTGTTTTCAAGAGTTCTTTCACAGAGTTTCTCAACAAGTTTTAGAGCTTCATTTCCATATCCAAATAGAGTTTTTCAAGAGTGATTCTCTTGAGTTTTCAAAAGCTTTTACTTGAGTTTTTCACCTCCATATCTATCTTGTTTCTCACACAAGTTTGAGCTTTCAATTGCTATATTTATCCTCTAGGATCTTTGTGAAATACACCTAGAGGGGGGTGAATAGATGTTTTACTAATCATATACAATTTTAAAACTACTTATGATAAATTATGAAAATGGTCACTGAAAATAAGAATTGAAGCCGAATTCCTCGTGAAGGGTTCTAGAACTTCTCCTTTTTGATTCCTCTAGATGATGAGTTGAGGTGCTCAATTGCCTCCTTTCTGAGATGAGTATAAACCAGTAATGAAAGTGATAAAATGAAAGCAATTATAAAATACAAGATGAATAATTACACAAGTATAAAAAATGAAAAGTAATAGAGAGCAAGACACAAGCAATCACAAACACAAAGGAATTGTTCTGAGGTTCGAGTCATCGCTCTACGTCCCCGTCTTCACCCCTATGAAGGATTTCACTATCCTCTAAGGGATCTTCCACAAAGGGACTTTACACAAAGGAATTACAATTTGGTGTACATAGGACTAGAGTACACAACTCCACCAACTCAACCCTCTACACAAGAGATAGCACAAAACCAATTGAGGTTACAAAATTTTTGGTGATCCAACATGATCGCAAACACTCTCTCTTCCAACTTCCTATAGAGTAAAATATGAAGTGTTACTCAAGAAGTTAAGTGAGAGATGAAATTTAGTTAGAAAGAATAAAGGAGCTTTAAAACTAACTGAAAATAGCTTTAAAAAGAAAGAACTTGAAAATTGGAAGCTAAAAAAACTTTTCTCTTTTTGAAACAAACTTAAAAACTTGTAAACTTGTGTTTATTTCTTATCTAAAACCAAAACCAATGACCCATATATATATAAATAAGGAATAAATATCATTTATAAATCATACGAGGTCATTTAGGGTGTATTTAGACACTTGGAAACCAAAAATGCCTGTCATAATCCACTAAAAACAAAACAAATTTCAAAAAATTAGCTGTTATGGTCATCTAGCAGCCTATCGATTAACCGGCAGGTCGACCGACAGGTCATCCAGAAAAGAGCCGTTGGCTCCGGTCGATTGGGCGGTCCACCGCTTGGTAGTTTAAAATAAAAAACTAAACTGTCGGTCGCCTAACCAAGAGTTAGGGTCTTTCATTTGGTCGATCGATCAGTCGACTGGTCGATCGACCGACAGCATGGACAAATGTGCACGGTCCTTGGCCAAAGAAACGGTCGATCGGGCGGTCGACCGTTTTGGCCTGAAATGTCACCGGTCGACCGTCTGGTCGATCGTTCTGGCCTAAAACAGTTTTCTGTATGGATTTTGAATTTCAAACAATTTTTAAGATATTTTGTAATGGTTTAAGGGTAATGTATCAATGTATAAGTGATGAAATATATGTTCTAAACTTGTTATAAAATTTTGAAAAAATTAGGAGACATGCATCAAAATCATACATGCAAAATACCAATCTATCAAAACTTGTATTTTTTGAAATTGTGTATTTTGTGTGTGTAACTTCTTGAGCATCACTACTATATTCTACACTCTAACAAACTAATATTTTACAAGGCTCTAGGTAACTACAAGATCTTCAACCGGGCTTCTCTACTAGTGACGTTGAGTGCTTTGAGCTTTGATCCCATATTTGAGTCTTCTTCAGTCTCCAACACCTTCCTTTAGAGGAGAAAACTCCTTGAAATCTTAAAACCCTGAGATAAACTTAAATACTTGAACTTGATTAATACAAATAACAACATATGTTTTGTTATCATCAAAATTATAAAATTCGGTGATTGTAACCTTGAGCCAACACCTTGTTGTGAGAGAGTTTATTTTTGTAATAAAGAGAAGTGATCACAAGTGCTCCACCCCTTCTATTTGAGGAGTTGTAGAGATGTGACCTCGACAAGCTAGTGAGCTTGCGTTTGTCGTTCTTACAGGAACAAGAGAGGGACTTGCGGGTCCAAGAGTTCTTGAGGGAGCTCATTATAGATGTTGCAGCACCGAGTGATCTTGCGGGATTGTTATAGAGGAAATCCCTTATAGTGGTGAAGGCAGAAACGTAGAGCAAGTAGCTCGAACCTTGAAATAATTCTCTCGTATTTGCAATTGCTCATCTCTCTCTCAACTCACTTGCATTTATATCTTGCATCCTTATATTATTCATATCTTTATATGCTTGATAACTTGTGCTAAATTGTTATATGCTTGGGATTGTTTGAAATCTTGCATGCTTGTATTTCCTTGTCTGTTCCTTACATGCTTGATATTATATTTGTACTCACACAAGTATTAAACCAAGAGAGCTAAAATAGCACCTTAACTCTTAATCTAGAGGAATCTTGAGAGATAGTCCAGAGCCCTTCACCGAGAATTCGGTTTCACTCTTTGGTTTTACTTTGTGTGTAGTGTAATAGTTTTAGTATGCATAAATAATTTTTAATTTTGCATTAGTTTTACATTAGATTAGGTAGTCACCTATTCATCTCCCTCTAAATGACCTACAAGTGGTATCAAAGTTTGGTGCTCTTGATTTGGGTCTAACAATCTAGAGTTAAAGATTCTATTTTTGCTAATTACAATATTTGCATACGCACACATGAATTTCATTGCACCTCCCATGTTTGATATTCTTAACTTTCAAACTTGAAAAGTTAAGATGTCTATGTACCTTAAAGCCTTAGGCATTCATGTTTATTTTGCCACTATTAAAGATTCTTATTTTGTAAATGGCAAGCATCTTGAGGCTAATACAAAAGTCATCCATGCTTTAAAGTTTACCCTAAATGATGATTATTTATCTAGGATTGCTAACATTGATTCGACTTTTGTAGTTTGGAACACTCTCACATTCCTTGGGAACAAATGCAATATTACAAAGAGAGTGACTCGGATGAAGGAAGTACTACTTTCAATATGTGCTATATAGTCCAAGGGGATGACACCCTTGAGGTAAATATGAAGATATTGAGATGCCATATGATGACCTTGCATCATTTTGTCAAAAACTTCTTGAAAATATGATTTGTTAAAAATTGAAAATGAGAAGTTAAAGAAAGAAAATAATAATTTGAAAAATAAAAATGATTTTATTTTAAAAGAAAAGGATTCTTTTCATAGTAAATTTGAAATTGTTTCAAAAGAAAATGAATCTTTGAAGAAGAAAATAATTTTGATTGAAAAAGAAAAGGAAATTATTTTGAAAGATAATCACTCTTTGAAAACGAAAAATGTTTTTGAAGGAAAAAAATATTTCCAAAGTGAAAAAGAATGTTGTTTCTTATATTTCGAATGTTGTTTCTTATATTTCTCATGTTGCTTCTTCTAAGATTGAAAAAAATATTTGTACTTTGAAAAAAAACATTGATTGTTTGGGCTCCACTTTGAGCCAATGTGCATTCAATCATAAAAGATTGGAATCTATGTTTCGTAAGAAACATATTTCACATGTTCATGTACACCACCCATGGCATACATCTCATGCACACCACTCTCATACACATCACACTCTCATGTATGCTAAAGTGTACATATGTACACATTATGACCTCAAAGATCATCTTGCTAAATTTTGTTTTGATAGAATAAATTCTTTCAATTTTGTAAATAAAAATGTTTGGGATCCTATTGCTGCTAACCTACATGGACCCAAAAAGATATAGGTACTAAAATTTTAACTACTTGTTTTTGATGTAGGTGCGAGCTTTCACAAAACGTGAGAGGATTGGTGCCTTAGTAGTAAATGCAATTGGAGCTTGACGAACATATCATGAATGCATCACTATCAAGGAGTTTTGGTGGGAGGACCACCTTATTTTGGAGAAATGGATTGGCTATATGGTTTTAGTAACCATTTCAAACTCCACTTCAAAATGTTTTAAATACTTATATACTAGTGTAAGTAACCTAGGCTCTATTATATATTGTTTTGTGCTTATAGTTGAGTTAATTGGTTGCCTAAATTATGCATGTATTTTTTGAAATTTTATTCATGTTTCAAATAGATTTACATTACTATTTTTATTGCTTCATGTTTTTATATTTTTTAGTTAAAGCATATTTTGATCTAATTGTTACATCATATATTCATATGCAAATATTATTAAAACTTGTGTTATACATGTACAATTTTTAAGTTACATGCTATACATGCTCTATTTCTATTGATACTCATTTGTTATTTGATTGTAAATTGTATGTCCTAGTTTTGATGATTCTTGCATGATTATATGATATATATATATCATGTTTATATAAAAGAATTACATGATAGTTTTATTTTTGAGCCTTATTGATTTATCTCCATGACTATGTCTATTACATGATTCTTGTGTACTCACATTTTTATATTTACTCATGACCTTATTTTTATGAGTACATATTCTTGTGCTTCTAGCTCTTTGAGTGTAGATGCTCGTGTATTTAGCATATTTTCATGGGATAAAAATTTATTTTTGTTCTTTACTTAAAGAATTTTGTACTAGTTTTTAAAATTATCTTGGTAGAGTTTTCGATCTATGTTAAAATTATTTTCAAAATATTATTTTTGACAAGTTTTATCCTAAAAGGCAGTTGATTGGGCGACCATACCTTGTATATCTTATTGAACATCTTTTTAAACATGTGCATGATAGGATGGATGTTATGAGTTATACATATATATATCTTGAAAATTGATATTTTTGTATACTCATATTTATTTTTATATATGTATGTTTTAAATTTCAAGTGGTATTTCCATACATACATACATACATACATACATACATACATACATACATACATACATACATACATACATACATACATACATATATATATATATATATATATATATAATATATATATATATATATATATATATATATATATATATATATATATATGATTTCTTGTGCTAAGATTAACAATGTCCATACATGTTTATAGCATAAATTGTTTCATGATAAGCTTGATTTATTTCTTAATGTCAATTTTTTTAATTGGTATTTTTATAAGCTTCAGCATTAATTTTGTGATTATTTCAAAAAGGGAGAAAAAGTTCTTTAAAACTTAAAATGATTTATATTGATGTTTATCTATAATGTTTATGTTTACTTATAAGTGGTATATCAACATTTATTTTGCCAACTACAAATGGTATCAAAAATCTGTTTTGTTGATTACAGGTAGTTTCAAAATTTATTTTAAGTGATATCAAAAATTTGTCTTTTAAAATTTGTTTTGATATATATTGCCCATATGCAAGGGGAGCTTAACATCTCCTCCATATATAAATTCACGTTGAGTATATTTTACATATTGAGGAACTTGATCTCTCTTCTTAATGTGATACACGTGTGTAGGGGGAGATTAACATCTCCATTTATACATTGTATACTTTGCTTATGTGGGTTAGGATTTAGTCCTCTTTTCTCCATGTAATGCATGTATACAGAGGGAGTTAACGTCTCTCCTCTTCATGAATGTATATTACATATACATTTTTCTTATCTTTTTTACCCTTTTGTTGATGAATTGGCAAAAAGGGGAGAAGAATTTAGAGTTTATATATGCATGTTTAATATTTGTTATTTATGCATATATGTTTATGTTTGTTTAATATTTTGTTTATGTGTTTTATTGAATATATATATGTTTTATTGCTGTGCATGAGTTAAGAGAGAGCTTCTATGAAACTTATCTTTAATTCATGAATATATAACTTCATGAGTTTTGTCATCATAAAAAAGGAGAATTGTTGGCCCAGCCCATCACTCTAGTTTTGATGATGATTAACTCATGTAGTTATAGTATTAATGATCTTGTGTCTATTTAAATTTCAGATTTTTACCAAGATCTTAGTTGGTATTTAGCTTCAACAAAATATTCGAAGCAAGTTTTAAAGTTAGTACATGTTGATTCAAGAGCTTGCGCTTCAAGATCGCATCAAGTACTCAAGAGGAGTTTAGCTCATGGATCATGCTTGGTCAAGTCAAGATGGAGAAGAAGATTTTTAAAAGAAGATTTTTAAGAAGGCTTGAGTCCTTATTTGTAAGTTTAAGATTTTTGTCTTAAATAAAATATAAAGGATAAATTAGCTGTAGATTTCTCAAGCTCATTTACACACATACACAAAACATTTCATGTTTAATAGTTTAATTTTTGGAATATACCATTTTGGTTTTGAACTTCAAAGAATACATCTATATGTTTTATGAATAGATTTCATCAAAACGAGTTTACATGGTGTATATGTGTATTAGATTTCATCCATACATATTGTTGCTTCATATTTGTTTAAGAACTTATTTTGATAAGTTTAGTTCATGTGTTTTAAAGTTTTATATTTATCAAAACTTATTATAGAGCTTATTGTCAAAAATAAGTATATTTCATCTATTATGTGTATTGAATCATATCCATACACACTATACTTCAAAAGTATTTAAATATCTTATTTTTGTATCTGTATAAGTTTTGAAAAAATCATTTTTCATTTTGAGGTTGGTTTTTGAAAAATACGATTTTCGTTTTAAGCCTAAATTTTTATACCTCAAAAATAGTTGAAATTGTTTGTATTATGTGTTGATTTTTGATCACACATATTTGTACTTCAAAGTATTTCAATGAACTTATTTTTGTGGATTTTTTGGGATTAATAGAATTTTTATGGGTTTTATAAGTCCAAATTTCGTTCTTTAAAACCCCTGATTTGGGCTGCTGGCAGTCGACCGAACTAGGGCTCGGTCAACTGAACCAGGGCTGGTCAACCGAGCGGTCGACCGACGTGCACAAAACATGCACAAGCCCATGGCCTTAGGGCCGGTCGACTGTGGGTCGACCGATCTAGAGAAGTTGCTCTCTGGATCTGGCCCCGGTCGACTGACCGATCGACCGATCAAAGAGCTCTGCTCTCTGGTTTTGACCACGATCGATTGAGCAGTGGACCGATAGGGCAATGACCTGGGTGCGGTCGACCGATAATCCCAACGATATGAAATATGATCGTTGGCCGGTCGACTGACAGGTCATCTGGCCAGAAAACTGAGCCCAACGGTTAGTATTCTGAAGTCCTATTTAAAAGTTTGTTCTGGCCAGTTTTGGGTAAGATTTTCAAAAGTTTTTTCAAGAGCTCCTTCACAAAGTTTCTCAACAAGTTTTAGAGCTTCATTTCCATATTCAAATAGAGTTTTTCAAGAGTGATTCTCTTGAGTTTTCAAAAGCTTTTCTTTGAGTTTTTCACCACCCATCTATCTTGTTTTCTCACACAAGCTTGACCTTTCCATTACTATATTTATCCTTTAGAAACCTTGTTGTGAGAGAGTTTGTTTTGTGATCATGAGAAGTGATCACAAGTGTTCCACCCTTTGTATTTGAGGAGTTGTAGAGGTGCGGCCTCGGCAAGCTAGTAAGCTCGCATGTGTTGTTCTTACGGGAATAAGTGAGGGACTTGCAGGTCCAAGAGCTCTTAAGAGAGTTCATTGTAGGTGTTGCGATACCGAGTGATTTTGCGGGATCGTTGTAGTAAAAATTCTTCATAGTGGTGAAGGCGGAGACGTAGAGTAAGTGACTCGAACCTCGAAAAAATTCTCCCGTGTTTGTAATTGCTCATCTCTCTCTAAACTCACTTGTGTTTGTATCTTGCATTCTTATATTGTTCATATCTTTATATGCTTGATATATTTGTGCTAAATTGTTATATGCTTGGAATTGTTTGATTTCTTGCATGCTTGTATTCATTATTTATTCCTTACATGCTTGATATTGTATTTGTACTCACACAAGTATTGAACCAAGAGAGTTAAAGTAGCACCTCAACTCTTAATTTAGAGGAATCTTGAGGAGATAGTTTAGAGACCTTCATCGGAAATTCGGTTTCACTATTTAGTTATACTTGTATGTAATGTAATAGTTTTAGTTTGCATAAATAGTTTTTAATTCCGCACTAGTTTTGCATTAGATTAGCTAGTCACTTATTCACCCCCTCTAGGTGACTTACATTTAGTATATTAAAATTAAATATCACTTAATCATTTTGGATACCAGACCAATTTGTATATTATCATTCCTACAAAAGTTATTCATCATTACCATCATAGTAATCATTTCACATGTTCTCATACGCCCACACACATACCATTAAACACAACAAATCTAGAAAAACAGTATCCACAAAGATTAATACTCAACATACTACATAATATTTTAATATCCCGCGTACTTAGTGAAATTTCACCTAGAGGGGGGGTGAATAGGTGATGGCTAATCTAATGGTCACTTAATGCCAAATAATGTGGAAGCTAAAAACAATTATGACCAAATTAATTTTTTTACGCTAAACACTATGTGTAACACAAGAGTGTAGCCGAATTCCCCGTGAAGGGCTCTGGATTAACTCCTCTAGATTCCCCTTGAATGGGTTGCGGTGTCGCGTTGGCTCTCTTGGTTAAATACAAGTGTTAGCAAACAACCCAAGCATGTATATCAATTATGCACACAATATATCAAGCATGTAAATGATAAAGACAATTAATAGCTTGCAAGATATAAAAGAGACAAAGAGAGAGAGAGAGAGAGAGAGAGAGCAATCGTAAACACAAGGGATTTGTTTCGAGGTTCGAGCACACTTGCTCTACATCCCCGCCTTTGACACACGAAGGATTTCCACTATGCAAGATCCCAATGGATCTCTCCTCGGTGCCGCAACACCTACAAGCCCTCGGACTCCCTAGTCCCGTACACACGCAAGCCCTACAAGCTTGCCGAGGCTGCACCTCAAATACGGAGTTCGCACCCGAACTCGAAACAACGCGGACACACACATCCGCCTCCTCAAAGTACAAGAAATGATCTCTTGGTGATCTAAACACTTTGATCACCAATAAAAGCTCTCACTACAACACTCCTATAAGATGAATAGCAATGGATAGGCTCAAGTGTTTGTGTGAGAAAAACAAGGAAGAGAGTGGTGGAGGAAAACTCAAAGAATCTCTTTTAAAGCACTCTTGATAAACTCTCCTTTTAATTGGAAGTATTGACTCTAAATTTTGTGGAGAAAACTCTTTAAACAGATAAGAAAAACTGGCCCAAAGCTCTCCTAAAATCTCATGTCAAAACAATGACCAAACCCCCAAATTTATAGGCTAGGAAAAACTAGCCGTTGGGGTCTGTCAGATCTGTCGGTCGACCCGCCGGTCGACCGCCAACGGTCAAAAATCCGACTGGTAGAGCCTGCCGGTCGACCCGCCGGTCGACCCAAAAGAGCAGAGAGCACTGCTCTCAGTTCCGGTCGACCCACCGGTCGACCCGCTCTCAGTTCCGGTCGACCCGCCCACTGAACTGCCAGACGTGCACGGCTCTGTGCACGTCGGTCTACCGCCCGGTCTACCGCCCGGTCTACCGATCTGGCCTGTCAGCCAGTTCTGGGTCAGCACTTGGGAGAAAAATTGTTAGAGATAATCTTGTATTTTCTAAAACTTTGTTTTTCCAAAACTTTACCAAATACAAAAACAAGATATTTTGAACTTATTAAAGCATAGAGTGTATGGATATGATCCACTACACAATAATGATGAAATATCTATGTTTTTGACATTAAACTCTAAAAATGATTTTGGTTAAATCATATACATAAGGAATACCAAAATCAAAATAGTATTTTTCCAAAATGAACGTCTTTTCTAAACTGAAAATTCTTTTATGAAAAGACAATAAAATCAAGAGTGTGTGTGTGATATGTACTTGAGCAATCCACCAACTATTCTATCCTTTACATTTTAACTAAAACAAAAATCTTATACCTAGACACAAGTCTTCATCTTCTTGAAGTCTTCACTTGAAGTCTTCTCATCTTCTTGACTTGGTCCAAACACAATCCAACGAGCTCGACTCTTGATGTGGTCTTGATGCATAGGCTCGTGAATCAACCGGTGCTAGCTCCAAAAATGTGTTAAAATCCTTTGTTGAAGCTCCACACCTACTAAGATCTTGATAACAAATCTGTCACTAATTAAACACAAGATCATTAGTAAACATAACTATATGAGTTGATCATCATCAAAACTAGAGTGATGGGCCTTTGGGGCAACAATCTCCCCCTTTTTGATGATGACAAAACTCATGAAGTTATATATGCATGGATTAAAGTAAAGCTTCAAAGAAGCTCCCCCTTAACTCATGCATCACAAATAAACAAAATAAATATGCAATGAGGCACAAAAACATGTATGCAAATGTAGGAGTATACATGCTAATCAAGCACAAGACAAATCAAATTCTTTTTCTCCTAATTGCATAATAAAACATATATGCATAAACAATACTTTTTCACAAAACATGCATATAAATCCAAAATCTTTCTCTCCCTTTTTGTCAATCATCAACAAAGGGGTAAAAACACAATCAACAAATTTTTCTCCCCTTTTTGTCATAAACAAAGAGATCAATAAGGGGTAAACTTAAATCAATAAAGAAAGGTTATATGCGATATATATTTATGAAGAGGAAGACGCTAAGTTTGCTTCCCTACACATATGCATTACATGAAGAAGGGATGACAAGCCCCAATTCACATAATACATATTATGTAATGCATAAGAGGAGATGTGAAGCTCCCCCTACACACGTGTACCAAATAAAGAAGAGTTGTCAAGCTCTTCAATACACAATACACTCAACATGAATCTATATGTAGAAGAGATGTTAAGCTCTCCTTGCATATAAGAAATACAAATCAAAAAATGTTTTTTTTTAATTTTCTTAAACAAAATTTTTAAAGGTATCAGAGCTTTAGTAAAACAAACAAATTTTAAGATACCAAATTGAAAATAATCATTATTGTAAAACATATTGATACCAATTGAAAATTAACAAATATGAAGTTGAAACATATTGATACCAATAGTAAACATAATGAAATTTTTTTTTATTTTTCATCATAAACTTTGTGCTTTAAAAATGTGAACCAATTGAAAGTTAAGCACATGAAAATCATATATATATGTATGAAATGAGTATACCAATTGAAATTGATACATACATATATAAGAAAACAAAATATGAGTATATACAAAAATTATCAATTTAGATACCAATTGAAAGAATCCAATGATACCAATTGACATAACAATAAGATCAAGTGTATATCTCATAACCTACCACCCTTCATATGCTCAAGATAGAAGATTTTCAATGAAGCACACAAGGCATAATCGCCCATCCATCCTCCCATTAGATGGTAGGGTTTTCAAAAATAGATTTGAAAAATAAGCTTTGTTTGAAAAAACTCTACCAAATGAAGAACAATTAACTAGTTAAAATAATTTTTGAAAAACTAGTTAAAGATCCTTCAAAAATATGAAATCATATGTTTTTCACGAATTATACTAAATACATAAAAGTTCAAGCACTCATAGTCCATAAAACTCAAAATTATCTTAAAAAGTAAAAGATGAGTGTTCAAAGGTTATGTAAATGGCATTTTCATGAAAATAGACATTGAAGCTCAAAAAGATCATAAGTCACAAAAAAATCATTTTTAAATCATAAAAATTTATTTTTCATAAAAACACTAATCTTCATGGTATATGTATGATTTATCCAATCCTAACAATACACATACAATCCCAAATATAAAAGAGTCTATCAAATGTATTTGCATGAAGGCAAGAGACTCACGGGTATACATGTATATTTATTAGATTTGAATTAAAAATACATATACATGAAGTAAAAATCATAAAGATTGGCAAAGCATGTATAAATGATAGAATCATCAAAACTAGTCTATACATATGCATATAGTGGGTACAAATGAGCATGAAGTGCAAAAGTATATAAAACAAATGTAGCTCACTATTTGTACATGTATAATATAAGTTTGATAAAAACTACACTAAGCATGGTATTACCACATGAAGCACATAAAACAAATAAAGCATGATCATGCTAAAAATATCATGAATGAACAAGCATGAACATAAATAAAATGAGAGTTTAGAAATTGTTACCAACTCCAAAGCTCCAAATATGGTGGTCATCCCACCAAAATCTCCTTGATAGTGATGCATCCAATATGTGTCCATCAAATCCATTTACATCCACCATCAAGGCACCATTCCTCTCACGTCGTGTGAGAGCCCTCACCTACATCAAATACACAAGGTGGGGGCTTTGGTACCCATATTTTCTTGGGTCCTTTGGGGTTAGTCTTGTAAGGAACCCAAAAATTTTTATTATTAGCAAAATTAAAATGATGCAACTTGTCATAACAAAAATTTTGCTAAATGGCCTTTGCGGCCACAATGTGTACATACGTACACCTTAGTATGCTTATGTGTAGGAGTGTGATCATGACGTGCAACATAAGCATATGCATGATGATGTGCATGAGAATGTGGAGCTTGTTTCTTTGAAAACATAGACTCCAATCTAGTATGGTTAAATGCACAAGAGTTCAAAGTTGAACTCAAACATTCCATTTTATTTTTCAAATCTTTAATCTCATTAGTGGTGGCATGTAAAGCATGATGAGATAAAGAATCATTTTTCTTTTTCTTTTTCGAAACAAAATCTTTTTCTTTTTCACAAAATTTTCTTTTTAAAGACTTATTTTCTTGAAAAACAACTTCTTTTTGTTTTCCACCAAATCAATTTTATTTTTCAAACTTGTGTTTCCTTCACAAAGATCATTCAATTTAGACATGAGAGAAACATTCTCATTTTTCAAATCTTTATTTTCTTTTTCTAAACATGCAATATTATTCCTAAATGAATCATGTTCTTTATGCATGCAAGCAATATTCTTTTTCAAATTTTTATTTTTCTTTTTAAGCATGTCATATTTTTCAAGCACAAGTTGACAAAAAGTAGTAAGCTCATCATATGACATGTCTTCATCATCGGATTCGAAGTTTACCAAGGGGGTTATTCCTTTGGACCATATAGCATTTGTTGGAGGTGTCGCTTCCAACACCCGAATCGCTCCCGGCATAGTATAGATCCTTTTCGCCAGGGAGGTGATGATGTTCCAAACTACAAAAGCCGATTCAATATTAGAAACCCTGCATAAATATTCATCATTTAGGGTTGATTTTAAAGCATGAAGGGCTTTTGCATTTGCCTCAAAATTCTTGCTATCATTAATATAAGAATCTTTAATTGTAGCAAGATAAACATGAATGCCTAAGGCCTTGAGGTACATAGACATCTTAACCTTCCAAATTTGGATGTTAAGAATGTCAAAGGTGGGTGGTGACATGAAGTCCATGGTGTGTGTATAAAATATTGTGATTAGCCTAAAAATGAGGATCTTTAACTCTAGGTTGTTAGACCCAAATCAGAGTACCAAGCTCTGATACCAATTGAAGGTTCACCTAGAGGGGGGGTGAATAGGTGATGGCTAACTAATGGTCACTTAATGCCAAATAATGTGGAAGCTAAAAACAATTATGACCAAATTAATCTTTTTACGCTAAACACTATGTGTAACACAAGAGTGTAGCCGAATTCCCCGTGAAGGGTTCTGGACTAACTCCTCTAGATTCCCCTTGAATGGGTTGAGGTGCCACGTTGGCTCTCTTGGTTAAATACAAGTGTTAGCAAACAACCCAAGCATGTATATCAATTATGCACACAATATATCAAGCATGTAAATGATAAAGACAAGTAATAGCTTGCAAGATATAAAAGAGATAAAGAAGAGAGAGTGAGCAATCGCAAACACAAGGGATTTGTTTTGAGGTTCGAGCACACTTGCTCTACATCCCCGCCTTCGACACACGAAGGATTTCTACTATGCAAGATCCCAATGGATCTCTCCTCGGTGCCGCAACACCTACAAGCCCTCGGACTCCCTAGTCCCGTACACACGCAAGCCCCACAAGCTTGCCGAGGCCGCACCTCAAACACGGAGTTCGCACCCGAACTCGAAACAACGCGGACACACACGTCCGCCTCCTCAAAGTACAAGAAATGATCTCTTGGTGATCTAAACACTTTGATCACAATAAAAGCTCTCACTACAACACTCCTATAAGATGAATAGCAATGGATAGGCTCAAGTGTTTGTGTGAGAAAAACAAGGAAGAGAGTGGTGGAGGAAAACTCAAAGAATCTCTTTTAAAGCACTCTTGATAAACTCTCCTTTTAATTGAAAGTATTGGCTCTAAATTTTGTGGAGAAAAACTCTTTTAAACAGATAAGAAAAACTGGCCCAAAGCTCTCCTAAAATCTTATGTCAAAACAATGACCAAACCCTCAAATTTATAGGCTAGGAAAACTAGCCGTTGGGGTCTGTCAGACCCGCCGGTCGACCGCCAACGGTCAAAAATCCGACCGTTGGAGCCTGCCGGTCGACCCGCCGGTCGACCCAAAAGAACAGAGAGCACTGCTCTCAGTTCCGGTCGACCCGCCGGTCGATCCGCTCTCAGTTCTGGTCGACCCGCCGGTCGACCCGCTCACTGAACTGCCAGACGTGCACGGCTCTGTGCACGTCGGTCTACCGCCCGGTCTACCGATCTGGCCTGTCAGCCAGTTCTGGGTCAGCACTTGGGAGAAAAATTGTTAGAGATAATCTTGTATTTTCTAAAACTTTGTTTTTCCAAAACTTTACCAAATATAAAAACAAGATATTTTGTACTTATTAAAGCATAGAGTGTATGGATATGATCCACTACACAATCATGATGAAATATCTATGTTTTGACATTAAGCTCTAAAAATGATTTTGGTTAAATCATATACAAAAGGAATACCAAAAATCAAAATAGTATTTTTTAAAAGTGAAAGTCTTTTCTAAACTGAAAATTCTTTTATGAAAAGACAATAAAATCAAGAGTGTGTGTGTGATATGTACTTGAGCAATCCACCAACTATTCTATCCTTTACATTTTAACTAAAACAAAAAATCTTATACCTAGACACAAGTCTTCATCTTCTTGAAGTCTTCACTTGAAGTCTTCTCATCTTCTTGACTTGGTCCAAACACAATCCAACGAGCTTGACTCTTGATGTGGTCTTGATGCATAGGCTCGTGAATCAACCGGTGCTAGCTCCAAAAATGTCTTAAAATCCTTTGTTGAAGCTCCACACCTACTAAGATCTTGATAACAAATCTGTTACTAATTAAACACAAGATCATTAGTAAACATAACTACATGAGTTGATCATCATCAAAACTAGAATGATGGACCTTTGGGCCAACACTTAGTTTAACAAAAGCTTTTGGTATCCTAATTATTTATCAAATATGCTTGGTAATGCTTGGAATTATCATTAGTTACTCTATTCAGTTCATTATCAATTACTTTCGTCTGTTTCATTATTATTGGTTCACGTTCACAATCGTTAAATTAACCAAATTGTCCCAATTCCGTTTGGGTTAACAGTATTAACAAGAAATTTTCAATATTTCAATTTATATGTTATTTTATCATATTACATCCATTACATGTATCACATTTAACAGAGGTTTCTATATCACAGATATGTCAAATTGTCTGAAGATAAATGCCGATTTAATTTGGTTGGTTCAGTTCTAGTATTAACTTTAGATTCCACTTATACCGGTATCAATACAACTGGTTCTATAATTCTCCATTTATGGTTAATGTATCTCAAGTGATTGTTAATCCCAACTGATTTCTAATTATCTATTATTAATTAATGAATATCCACGATCTATAATCGGTTCTCCGTGCTGTCGTTGTATAGTCACATCACCAAGTATAACTAGTGTTAACTAACTACTAATCGATTATTACCCATAACTATTAATTTCACAAAAAATTGATGTCCCTTGTATTTACTATCAAACTTCACTTAACTATAATCATTATTATATTAATAGTCAATACACATGCAATCACAGTTTAATAAAGCCGAAGACAGACTTTACACACCTCTTGATCTTGTTAATTCTCTATACACCAGTATCATATAACCAATATTGTAAGCACACAGCTCTCATTCCCACGAATCCAATGGCTCCAGAATCACGCAGATTGGAGTCCGAATGGTCGAAATATCGCCGAAATACCCATAAGATATAATACAGAGTTAGATGCGTAATAACTAAAATTATCTAGGGTCTATTTGTAATTTTCAGGCCCAAAATGTAATTACTTTATTTATCTGGGCCTAAAATAAAAAATTTACCTTTATAAAGGAAAACGGGTCGGTTTTTTTTAGCGGGTCGGGTTTGAACCCATACCCAAAACCCACAACTCTCTCTCCTTTCTTTTTCTACAAGACAACAGCAGAAACAGTTGTTGTTGTTGCTGCTCCAACGCTGCCGGCTCCGTGCCGACCTACCACCGCACTAGGTCGCCGCCGACGATCTCCCCGCATCCACCACCGCTAGCAAGAGAGAAAAGAAGGAGAGTGCGGGAGATAGAGAGAAAGAGAGAGTTAGAGGAAGCGGGAGAGGGGGAAGGTGAGTGGGGTTGCTCCTCCCCCAAATTATCACCGCCACCTCCCCGGTGCCACCATACCACGACGCCACCTTCTGCGTCGCCTTCGGCCACCGACCAGACCTGAGGGAAAGATGGAAAAGAAGAAAGAGAGGGAGAGTAAGAAACTGAGAGAGAGAGAGAGAGAGAGAGAGAGAGAGAGAGACAGAATGAGGGAGACAGTGAGAGTGAACCAGGGAGAAAGATTTTATCTCTCTCACCCCATCTACTCACCTACCTACTCCCCAACCTCATTCTTCCCATACCCCATCAATTAAGTTTATTCTATTCTATTTTTATTTTATTTATTTATTTTCATCTCCCCAAATCATGTTATACAATTTGAATTAAATAACAATAACAGGTATTTATACAAGTATTCATGTAGTATATACATCCATGTATTTTCACATATTTTTCCATACTCCACTATTTACAATAATTTAATAAATAATTTCAAAAGAATATCCGGTAATATACCGATTACCAATCTCCTTATTTGTATATTCCAAAATTCAGAAATATACAAAATAAATTAGATTTAAACTATTCAAGTGTTACTCACACTTATATCAGTGTACAAATATACATAGATATCAATATTTTCTCAAATCAATTAATCCAGTATGATTTATAAAAATTATAGATTTCTACAAATGAAATTGAAATTAATTTTACACCAAAATAATTAATTTAAAATCATATTTTTTTTGAAAAATCTCGTTAACTCAATTTTAATGTATATCCAAATCAGGATGTTACATATTTCTTTTCATTGAAATGGATTTTAGCAGTTGTTTTCAAACGAGCATATCTAAATTCGGTCAAAGGCTTCTCATAGATTTTACAAGAACAAATTGCATGTGAGAAGATTCTTATGTCGTGCCGGAAGGCTTCTCATTGATATGGTCTATGTACACTTGTTAATGGATAGAGTCCATTTGATCTCATATGAGGGTTTGTTTGGACTGCATGAAGAAAGGGAAGGGAGATGGAAAAGGTTTCCTCTTTCATCCTTTGTTGTTTGGATTAGGTTGGAAGAGACCCTCTTCCTCCAGCTCAATGCCGAGCTGGAGGAAGAAAGGGGGCTCTCTGAAGCAAAAGGGGAGCTCAGAGATCCACGCGTTATATATATATATATATATATATATAATATATATATATATATATATATATATATATATATATATATATATATATATTATATATATATATTATATATATATATATATATATATATATGGCTTACTGTACCTCAGCCTGCGGGCTGAGAGAGTTTCTCAGCCTGCGGGACGTGGCTGAATATAGGCCACACATCGGTCGCAGAGTGTGGGCGCCACAAAAAATCAAAAAATCCCGCCTAAACAATCGTGAATCAAAATGACAAAAATACCCCTTTTAAATGACGACTGCGACTTTTAAACTGTTAAACTTCCTAGGGTCGACACTGCGACCAACGACACTGCGACACTGCGACGAAAAGACTGCGACTGTACCTTCTAGCATTCAAAAGTAAAAAAATATTCCATGGTCGCAGACTTAATACAGAATAAAGAATACAAGACAAAAAATGCTATCGCATAGCAATGCGACCTCCTTCGGTACTGCGACCAAATTCGCAATCTTCTTTCTCATGCCTTATGTAAAAGAAGTAATTAATATTATATCTACCGTGATACAACACCAGTTTAGAAAAAAAGAGATGCACTAATGTTAATCTCGAGAAAGGAAAGATGTGCACCATACGTAATCTAAAGATATAGCCAAACAATTCTATAAAAAGTTAATTTGTACTTCGGATTCTCCAGCAATAAATCTTCAATTAAATATTTAATTTTTTTACCACTTCCTACCATACTCAACCCTCACCTGTAACAATTATTATTACTATTCATGTTCTTCCACAATATTGACCTTTATATAATGCTTGTAACTAATATATTACCTCATACCTAAAAAACTATAATTTTGCTCTTCCTTTTCAATTTGATTTCAAAAACTTTCAAAAAAAAATTCATTCTTGAATCATGTCTTCCTCATCTTCTTCCTCTGAACACTCAGAATTCAACTTCAATCAATCCCCCACGGTCCTTTGTCTTTAGGATATTCTAGTGAATCTGATACCAGTCTGGACTTCACTCCTTTTGACTATCTCACTACATCAAATAATGTATTAACTGATCCTCCTATTCATGATGATAATGAATTTTTCATGTGCGTTAGTGAAGAAGACATTATTCCTCTGCCACTTGACGGAGACATGCTTGATGAAAGCATGTCCTCTGATGTTGTAGGCTCGCTTCCTAGCAACGGGTCAGACGAAGAGCTTGATAGAGACGATCCATTCTGGGAGTTCATCGGTGAAACAAAAAAACCTCAAGATGATGAGGAAATAAGTGATGATGAGGAAGAGCAGAAGAACGATGAATCTGCTTATGATGGTGATAATGACGAGGATTAGGATTTCCTGATCTTCTGATATTCAATTATATTTTGTCTTCTTTTAAAAGCTTTTAATTCTATTTTTTTTGTAAGGTCTCTTTCTCACTATATTAACTTATAAGCTCTTTTAATTACATATCCAAACTGCGACTGCTGCTCTTAAACACTGCGACCATAGTCGCAATCCTACTACGGATGCAATTTATGGTCGCAGTTAATCATTTATCAGTTCCCAATGCGACTTTGGTCGCAATAATGTACTGTTTTGGAGTTCAAAGTAATTTAAAGCTATAGTGTATTAACTTTTAAACTGTTTTGGATAACTGAACAGTCACCTAGGAAGTATACAATTTTTGGGAAAAGATAGAAAATATATTTGAGAGATATTCACGTGGTCCGAGAGCTTAAACCTTTTGGAATTCCGGGATTAAATACATATAAAGGGTCATGAGCAAAGGATTAAAAACATACTAAGTTACTTTTTGCTCAAACTCGTTACTCTCACTGTTCCGAAAATACATTCAAAAAATGTCTTCACCATCACCACCGTCTTCACCGGAAAGAAGCCAATCATCAAATGATGATTTTATGTTTAGTTCTGAAACAATGTCTCGCTATGGGTCAGAATCTGAGCTTGATACAGACGACCCTTTCTGGGAGTTCATTGATGAACCAAAACACAAACATGAAGAGGAAGAAAGCGACGATGAGACTGTACCTGAAGAGGAGGAAGAGACAGAAGACGAAAGCGATACAGAAGACGAAAGCATGACTCTTGACGACGAATCTGATTACTATGGTGATGACGACGATTAGAAGTTAAAAAATTGTATTTGTTTTTCTTTTTAAATATATATAAATCTGTTTTCTAAAGTTATTTGTGTGAATTACATTTTTTACTACTATGTATTGGTTGAAATACTGCGACCATGGACGCAGACTTAATAAATACAATGCGACCAAGGTCGCAGTTGCTGGTCTTTAATCTTAATCAACAACAACACTGCTACCTTGGTCGCAGTTTCTGACCGTAGTCTTTATAATATAAACTGCGACCTTGATCGCAGTTGTTGGTGTTTAGTCTTAATAAAATACACAGCGAACTTGGTCGCAGTTGCTGATCTTTACTCTTAATCAACAACATCACTGCGACCTTGGTCGCAGTTGGTGGTATTTATAAATAATCAACAACACTGCGACTTTGGTCGCAGTTGATGAACGCAGTCTTAAAAAAATAATCTGCAACCTTGGTCACAGTTTTTTGGTCGCAATGTCGACCCTGGTCGCAGTTGTTTCTGTTTGCACTGTAGTCTTATGCGACCTTGGTCGCAGTGTGGTCTCTGGTCCAAGTTGTTTTGTTTGCAATGCATGACTGCGACCAAAGGTCGTAGTTTATTAAAAACAAATATGCTTTTTATTTATTTTCACGCATTTATCTCCAGGCATGTGAAAATGATAAAAAAAACGATCTCTTATACAATAAGATTGAGTGTTACAATATAGCAGTAGAAAGAAAACTAAACATCAAAAAGAGCCATTGTTGACTAAGAGCAGTGTTGTTATTGAGGTCTTTTTATTTATGTCCAGGCATTTATCTCCAGGCATGTGAAAATGATACAAAACGCTCTCTTATACAATAAGATTGAGTGTTACAATATAGCAGTACAAAGAAGACTAAACATCAAAGAACCAAGAAGACTAAACATCAAAAGAGCCCTTGTTGAATAAGAGCAGTGGTGTTATTGACGTCCCCGTGTACTAAAAAACTGTGGACGTCGAGGACCATGACTTCTTCCCTTGTGGACGAATATCGATCAAGTTCACCGGCCAAAATATTCTCCCACAGGCCCAGCGAACCTGAAAAAGGACAATCAAGCTCTGGGTCTTCTTCGTGCATAGGGTCATCTTCATCCATGGAGGCAGGCCCCTGTTAGAGACTCTGAAGAAGGCGGAAATTCTCAGAGCAATTGCTCTCAAATGAACACAGTCTAATTATGGGCTGTTAAAGGGAGAGGGTGAGCCCTATTTATGGGCAGCCCATAATAACAGCTTCGGGAAACAGCGAATGGTGCGGGTTCATCAACGTAGACTTGACGTTAAAAAGATCTCATAAAATCTTTATGACAGGTCGCGTCTCACGGAGTCAGTCCAAGTCGCATCAGACAACAGACAACTTTTCATTTTTCATTTAGATTCAAAAAAATGACTTAATCCAAAACAACACTTAATAAAACAAGAACACGGCGACCTTGGTCGCTATGCATGTTAATCTAAAGGAAAACACTTACTTAACGTACTGCGACCAAGGTCGCAGTCCATGTAAAGCGACCTAAGACTGCAGTTGCTGGCCATCTTTATCAACAACAACACTGCGACCTTGGTCACATTTAACCATGTACACTGCGACCATCTTTATCCTTAACAACACTGCGACCTTGGTCGCAGTTAATAATTATATTACTTCACCCTTAAAAATTTTTAAAATGAAAGGTTGCGACATTGGTTGCAGTTGCTGGACGCAGACTTAATAAATACACTGCGACCTTGGTCGCAGTTGCTGGACTTTAGTCTTACTCAACAACAACACTGCTACCTTGGTCGCAGTTTCTGACCGTAGTCTTAATAAAATAAACTGCGACCTTGATCGCAGTTGTTGCTGTTTAGTCTTAATAAAATACACAGCGACCTTGGTCGCAGTTGCTGGTCTTTACTCTTAATCAACAACATCACTGCGACCTTGGTCGCAGTTGGTGGTCTTTATAAATAATCAACAACAACACTGCGACTTTGGTCGCAGTTGATGGCCGCAGTCTTAAAAAAATAATCTCCAATCTTGGTCGCTATTGCTGGTTTTAGTCTTAATCAACAACAACACTGCGACGATGTGACACGTCACCGCAACAGTTGCTTACTCGCAGTCTTTGGTCGCAGTGTCGACCCTGCTCACAGTAGTTACTGTTTGCAATGTATCTTATGCGACCTTGGTCGCAGTGTCATCTATGATCATAGTTGTTTTGTTTGCAATGCATGGCTGCGAAAAAGTTCGTAGTTTATTAAAAAAACAAATATGCTTTTTATTTATGTCCAGGCATTTATCTCCAGGCATGTGCAAATGATACAAAACGATCTCTTATACAATAAGATTGAGTGTTACAAATACAGCAGTACAAAAGAAGACTAAAACATCAAAAAATCCCTTGTTGACTAAGAGCAATCTTCTTCTTGAGGTCTGGTGGCAGCAGAATCAATAAGATTGAGTGTTACAAAGAAGACTAAAAATCAAAGTAGCCAAGAAGACTAAACATCAAAAAATCCCTTGTTGACTAAGAGAAATCTTCTTCTTGAGGTCTGGTGGCAGCAGAATCAATAAGATTGAGTGTTACAAAGAAGACTAAACATCAAAGTATCCAAGAAGACAAAACATCAAAAGAGCCAAGAAGAGCCCTTGTTGACTACTAAGAGCAATCTTCTCCTGGAGGTCTGGTGGCAGCAGAATCTTTCGTTTATGAACATCTCTTCACCAGAAGGTTATCCAGTGAGCATGGAGTTTCCTCGATGTCACTTCTGGGGTAAGAGAGGAGGTTTGAGACCTCACAGGGAATGCTACCCACCACTATATCCACCACATCCCCCGCCGCCATACCCACTCTGACCATCCGTTACCAGCAAGCTTGACTGGTGCATCAAGTCAGAGAAGATCTCGGTGAGGATTAAGTCCTCGTCAGGGATCATGACTTCTTCCCTTGTGAACGACGAGGACCATGACTTCTTCCTTGTGGACGATGAGGTCTATGACTTCTTCCCTTGTGGACGAACATCGATCAAGTTCGTCAATAGGGTCATCTTCATCCATGGAGGCAGGCCCCTGTTAGAGACTCTGAAGAAGACGGAAATTCTCAGAGCAATTGCTCTCGAAAGAAAACAGTCTAATTATGGACTGTTAAAGGGAGAGCGTGAGCCCTATTTATAGGCAGCCCATAATAACCATAATTAATGGTTCATTAATCAGAATCGTCGGCATTAATGGTCTCCAACCGCCAGCGCCGGTTTGGCATTAAAAGACATTAACGCCTAAACCCAATGAAGAACCGACGCGTAGACAACCGCTTCGGGAAACAACGAATGGTGCGGGGTTCGTCAACATAGACTTGACGTTAAAAGATCTCATAAAATCTTTATGACAGGTCGCGTCTCACGGACTGACTCCAAGTCGCATCAGACAACAGACAACTTTTCATTTTTCATTTAGATTCAAAAAATGACTTAATCCAAAAAACAACACTTAATAAAACAACACTTACTTAACGTACTGCGACCAAAGTCGCAGTCCACGTAATGCAACCCTAGATTGCAGTTGCTGGCCATCTTCAGCAATAACAACACTGCGACCTTGGTCACATTTAACCATGTACACTGCGACAAAAGACTTTGGCTAAGGTCGCAGTTTAAATGTACAATGCGACCAAAGACTCTGACTACATTATATTCAAAAAAATAATTACTTAACGTACTGCGACCAAAGTCGCAGTCCATGTAATGCAACCCAAGATTGCAGTTGCTGGCTATCTTTATCAATAACAACACTGCGACCTTGGTCGTATTTCACCATATACACCGCGACCAAAGACTTTGACTAAGGTCGCAGTTTAAATGTACAATGCGACCAAAGACTCTGACTACATTATATATAAAAAAAATTTAACTATAAAGTAGAATTTTATCGCAGGCTGAAAACATTGATCTGAAAAGATTTTATATTTTCAAAAAAATTTATCCCAGGCTGAAAAGGAGAAACTACATCTTTCAAAAAAGAGGTAAAGAAATAAGGCGAAAAGTAATTTATATCCTATAAAGAGCGGCAAAATAAAAGGGGAGAAAAATAATAATAAACAATAAGGAAAAGTTATCATAAGGGGTATTTGGTAATTTAACTTCTCCCTAAAAGCGGGCCGCAAGTCAGTGAGGTGACAAATCGAGCCACGTCACCGCAGGCTGAGAGAGTACTCTCAGCCCGCGGGCTGATATACATTTTTCTCATATATATATATATATATATATATATATATATATATATATATATATATATATATATATATATATATATATATATATATAATCATCTTTTTGTAATTTTGGGAGAAAGAGCTCTCCCTTAGCTCTCGTCACCGCCCTTCCCTCCAACTTCTCCCACCATCTCCCGCGTTCCCGCATCTTTGCTACTCTGACCTGTTCGTCGCGATTGTTCATCGTGGTCCTTGTTGCTCCAATCTCTTCACCGACCTCCCTCTTTGGTCCCTGTTACTCGGATCCCTCCCCTTGCTTCGTCTTGGCCCCGATTTGGTCACTGCAGTTTTGAGACTGTTCAATCCTATCCCTGCTACTCCGATCTCTTTGAGTACCTCCCTCTTTATTTCGATCATGTCTCGGCTGTCGGAGGTGTGTTCACTTTGGTCCTTGTTGGTCGAATCCACTCGTCTTGCTCCATCTTTACTCCGATCTGGCTCACTTTGGTCATTGTTGGTCAGACCTAGTTGCCTGCTCCGTCTAGGCCCTGATCTGGTTCGCTTTGGTCCCTATTGCTCGGACCCACTCGATTTGGCCCCGATCTAGTCGTTGCAGTCCTGGTGTTGTTTGATCTTATCCATACTACTTTGATCACATCGCCAACCTCCCTTTTGGCCCCGATCACCTCGTGCCGGCCGGAGGTTGGTTCACTGTCTTTGGCCTTTTGTTCCATCCGTATACAGGGCTAAAATTGATTAACCTAGCTATTTAACTGCTAAAAAAGTAATATTAATTCTAAACTTGTTCTAAATAATAAAATTTAATTTTGATGGTAGTTATGTAGTTTATAATCATGAGACCAAATTCTGATTTAAAACAAAAACTAAACTTTTGTACTTGGAAAACCAACATCAACCAAGACTTAAGTCTAGAGTTTTTAAGTTTAGTTTTGTGTAATGGTATAAATTAGTTTTGATTGCTCAAGCTTATAAACATGCAAATGGTTGATGTTGGTTTTCCAAGTACAAAAGTTTAGCTTTCAGTTTAACCAGGATTTGATCTCATGAATAGATTTCATTATGATTGCGATTGATGGTTTTATGTAGTTTATATGTGTGATCTTCATTCTTAACTTGTTCTAAATAACAACAAATTAATTTTGATTTACTTCTTAACTTATTCTAAAAAGTTGATCTTAATTCTTCACTGTGTATGTGGTATTTTGAATATATAGTTGTCTGTTGAGATTGTGTCATTAAAATTTAAATTATAAAAGTTGTTAAGAATAAGTGCTTGATCAGGTTTACTTGTGTAATATTTTTTAGAGTGTGTGTATATGTGTGTGGTAGTCTGCATATATGTGATTAATTGTGTGCGTGTGCACGGGCATGTTTGTGTATGTATGCTCGTGATTGTGTATGTGTGAGTTGTATGTGTATGTTTGTGAGTGTATGTGTGCGTGTGTTTTTTTTTTTGTGTATGTGTATGTCTTCGTGTATCTATGTGTGTTTGTGTGTGTAAGTTTTTATGTGTAAGCTCTTGTGTGTGAAGAACTAAGTAACTACTATTTTCGCCTACTTTCACGATTATAATTACAATATTAGAGAAACAGTTATTTGAATAAAATCTACAGTAGAGATTATTAGATATGTAGATAAATATTAGTTGGAAAAAAATTAAAAGATTAAAATAAAACTAAATTTGTTCATGTCTTATATCAGAAAAATGGATCCAATTGACTGGTTGTCTAAAGACATTGTAGCTGCTATTACTTTGTACGTGGCTGCAATGATTGTTGTGGTATGCTACATTCTCTTTAATTGGCGAGCTAAGCCTATCTCTTAAGAACCGAGTCTTGTAAAAAACAATATTTGGATAAAATAAAACTAAATATTGTTCATAAACAAACACACAGACTCCTACTCGCACACAACAACAACATCATCTAAGCCATTTGTCCCAAGTATTCGGGGTAGGCTACATGAACCAAAAGAGAATTACGCCAGATAGGACACATGGATCAGCTTTCTCCACTCATTCCTATCGAGCAATATACCTTCACTAAGACCTTTAGCCTCTATATCTTGTCGTATTACCTCCATTCATGTTTTCTTCGGTCTCCCCTACGCACTTTTAACTTGCCCTAATTTGATACGCTGTACTTGCCAGACTAGTCCATCTGTAGGTTTACGTTGCACATGACCAAACCATCGTAGGCAGTTTTCTCTCATCTTCTCTTCTATAGAGGCTACGCCTACTTAGTACGAATATTCTCATTTCTCACCTTATCTCTTCTCGTGTTATCACACATCTAACGAAACATGCACATCTTTATTACACTCATCTTCTGGGCATGATATCTCTTTATAGCCCAACATTCTGTGCCATATAACAAAACTGGCCTAATAGCAGTCTGATAAAACTTTCTCTTCAGCCATAATAGAATATTACGATCACATAAAACTCTTGTTGTGCTTTTCCAGTTCAACTCGCCGGTTTGAATCCTATGGTTGACATCACTGTTGATCCCCCCATCCTTTTGAATAATAGAACCCAAGTACTTAAAATGACTGCTCATCGGTATTTTTTGACCATCTAGTATCACAATACTATAATCTCCAATTCCCTGTTTACTGAATTTACACTCCATATACTCTATTTTGGTCCTACTTAATCTAAAATCTCGAGATTCTAGAGTTTGCCTTCATAACTCCAATTTTACATTTACCCCAGTTCTCGTTTCATCGACTAAGACAATATCATCAGCAAATAGTATACACCATAGTATCTCATCCTAAATAGCTCTAGTAAACTCACCCATTACTATGACAAATAAGAATGAACTAAATGCAAATCCTTGATGCAATCTAATTGTGATAGAAAAATCACTTGTTATGCTCCACAAGTTCTAACATTTGCCACTACTCCATCGTACATGTCCCTGATTATGTCAATATTGTATGCGTCGGATAAATCACAATTGCAAAATTCTTTTAATTGAGTAGAAGATTACAACGACTACAATCCGATTACAAAAGAGAGGGAATCTTTTGATTGATCCTCCTCTTTATTTAAAGCTGGGTTCTTCACGTGGCGGTGGAGAGTGAGTCTTGTTATCCGTTGATCGGCCGAACGTCAAGTTTCTCTTATGGATCCTCTCTTTGATCTACTGATAGCACAGCTCCTATCGGTAATGGATCTCAAAGAGATTTAAAGAACTTGAACTCAGCAAGTTAATAAAAAGAGCTGAACTCTTCCCATGCTACAAGAGCGTCGAGGCCGAACTCTGCTGATGTAGCTCTCCCCCTTGCCTATGCCTTTTTGGATTCCTCCACCAGGACTCTCCTCCTCAACCCTTTTTTTAGAGGTCCCCTTCCAGCGCCTCAGAGAGGTCTCCTCTTTTTTCTGTCCCGCCAGAGCCTCCTCCTCTTCTCTAACTATTCATAGCATTTATAGATGAATTGCAGTGTAACAACCCCCCTTAAATCTCTCCATAATGGGAGGTGTGTAACCAACTCCTTAAATCTCTCCATAATGGGAAGTTATCCCCATTATGTGGAGAGAAAATGGGGTGTAACTGACCAAGTTCATGGCTATCAGTTACAGCAGAAATGCGGGTCTCGCGTTGGACGCAGACCTTACTCTGATGTTGAGATGCGGAGCTGGCTGAGGTCCGCGTCTGACAAAAGACGCGAGGTCCGCGTCTGACGACCTCCGCGTCTGACATTGGGACGCGAGGTCCGCGTCGGGCGATTTTTGCATCTGACATTGGGACGCGGGGTCTGCATCTGGCGACCTCGCGTCTGACAAAGGACGCGAGGTCCGAGTCTGAGGCTGGAACGCGATCTCCGCGGCTGGGAGGGAGGTTCGCGTCTGAAGCTTTGTCTTCAGTAATTTTTTGATAACCTACAGAACCCCCTCCAAAGTTTTCGAAATTCCGTGGTTGACTGGGACGGATTTTGAAATACTTTGGACTTCGTTGAATCTGGACTTTCTATAATCGGACTGGCATTCTTCTGAGAGGCAGTCTCTAGCTTGATCTTATCTGGATTTTAGTCTTCGTGAGTGTACTATTAAACTACTTGAAGCCTCCAAGAAAGATCGTTGTAATTTGATTGGCGGTGTACTGTTGAACCGGTGGAGTTATCAATTGCCTTTTGCCAGTGTATTGTTGAACTGATTATAGTAGCAGAGACATACTCTTTGTATTGGAGGGGAGAGAGGACGCAGCTCTCACAGACGCGATTCTGGCACACAGGTCAAGTGGAGACGCGAACTTCACTAAAGTTGAGATGCGACTCTCAATTATTGAAGAGACATGACTCTCAATTTCTGTAGAGACGTAACCTTTACTTGCTGTTGAGACTCGACTCTTAAGTTCGTTGAGTCGCAGCTCTATGCTTGAGATGCGAAGGTAACGCTCAAAGCTTTTTTGGAAGAGTTTTAATTGCCAGAGGTGTGATATTAACTTAGTAAATTAAATAGCTCTACTGGGGAAACTTGAGAAGGTTACTGTCAGAGGTGTGATGTTAATTTGACAGTGAGATCTGTGAAAAGCACACCTAGAGGGGGGTGAATAGGTGTACTTGCTAATCTAGAAACTAAATGCGCTAAATGCGGAAGCTAATGCAAATTTTGTAATCACACTTAATACAACCAACAAGTGTAGCTGAATTCCCCGTGAGGGGCTCTGGACTAACTCCTCTTGATTCCCCTTGAATGGGTTAAGGTGCTATGTGAAGCTCTTGTGGTTAAGTATAAGTGAGGCACACACACAATCAAGCCAAGCATATAAGGATGAGCAATATGAAAGATGCAAGGCAATACACAAGCAAATATGATATGTATGATATGAATGAAAAATGATGCTTTGAACAAATGTAAAGAGAGAGAGTTGAGAGACAAGTGGATCAAACGCTAACAACAAGATATGTTTCGAGGTTCGAGCACCCAGCTCTACATCCCCGCCTACACCACCGTGTAGGATTTCCAATCCACTATCTCCCACCGAGGGAACCTCTACCGAAGAGGATTTGTTACAACGCTAGGAGTACCGAACTCCTCTCTCAATACAAACACCACCTCACACAAGAGGGGTAGGCCCTTAGCCAAATAACAACCAACGCCTCTACCGAAGAGGGCTACAAACCAAACTCCACCTCTCACTAGAGGGAGCAAACACCAAGCCTCAACCTCTACCAAAGAGGGAGCAAACCAATCACCCGATCAACCTCTACCAAAGAGGGATACAACAAAATCAAGGGTGTACAATAAGTGGTTTCTTTCAACCACAAACAATCTCTCTTTCTTTTCTCTTTTTTCACAAAACAAAGATCCTAAATAGATTAGGATAGAAGATAGCTCAAGTGTGGAAAACTAGGTGTTTGGAAAAACAAAACTCAAAGAAAATTACTTGGGAAAACTCTTGTAAAAGATAGAAAATGAAAGCCAAGACAAATCTCCCAAAATTCTCTTTTTTTGATTTTTCCAAAAACCTAAAACAAATAAGATTAGAAGTTTAAAGCCCAAAAACATTTTGAAAACTTGTTTTAAACTCAGGGAAACTGGAAATTTTTCTCTTGTAAAAACCTTATCAAAACAGCCCAAGAGTTGGGGTATTTATAGCCCCAAAACAAAACTAGCCGTTAGGCTGATGTGGCAGCCTGACAGGCTTGGCGGTCGGCCGCCCGGTCGACCGCCAACGGTCAAAAATGTGACCGTTGGGCAAACCCGGTCGACCGCCCGGTCGACCCAAACAAACAGAGAGCACTGCTCTCAGTTACGGTCGACCGTCCGGTCGGCCGCCCTTGTGTCTGCCAGACGTGCACGGCTCTGTGCACGTCGGTCGACCTAACGGGTCGACCGGCCCTTGGTGCGGTCGACCCATGCGGTCGACCGACCTGGCCTGTCAGTCACAGATCAGGGTCTGAAATACAAGTTAAAAATATTTTAGAAAATCTTTTTAAGTCTTGTAAAAATACCCAAAAATAGCTTTATCATTTTGCATTGATATATAAACATGTGATAAAAAGTTTGGCTCAAATATCAATCAATATGAACTATTTTTGTGTCTTATCATTTTACCAAAAACCAAAACTAGTATTTTTATCAAACTTGAATTTTTCAATAGGAAATCTGATTTTTCCTAAAACTCATGAATAGACATATCAAAATAAGTTTGTTTAAGATATGAAGCATGTATGTATATTGAACATATCTAATATACATAAAAATCATGTAAACTTGTTTTGATCAACTATTCATGAAAACCAAATTCAAAACATGATACGTGTGTGTATTGTGCACTTGAGCATATCAACTATACTAAGCTTTACAAATGGATCTAAACACACTAAACTAAAATAGGATACCTAAGTCTTCTTGACGATCTCCATCTTCAAGTAGACTCGATCCCAAACCGTGATCCCCCGAGTGCAAAGGAGTAATCTTGAAGCTCGGGCACCGGAATCACCATGTGAAGGCTTCCAAACTCTTCTTTCGAAGCAATCACCAACTAATATCTTGATTAATGATCTGAAACTTAAACAACACAAGATTATTAGTAAACATAACTACATGAGTTAATCATCATCAAAACTAGGGTGGAAGGCCTTTGGGCCAACAATCTCCCTCTTTTTGATGATGACAAAACTCATGGAGTTATATATGCATGGATTAAAGTTAAGCTTCAAAGAAGCTCCCCCTTAACTCATGCATAAACAAATAAACAATAAATATGTAATGAATATTAAACATGAAATATGAAATATGAAACATGCATATCTATGCATAAACAATAAAAGGTTCTAGATACCAATGAAATGTTTAAAACAAAACATGCTCTAGGTACCAATTATAAAACATGCTCTAGATACCAATTATAATTAAAGTAAATTAAACTTAATATATGCAAAACATAAACATGCATATATAAAACTCATAAACTCAAAATCTTTCTCCCCCTTTTGTCAATCATCAACAAAGGGGTAAACAATCAAAACAAAACAAAATCTTCTCTCTTTTTAATACAAAGAATCAATCTTCAATAAGGGGTAAAAGCAAAACCAAATCAATAAATTTTTCTCCCCCTTTTTGTTCGAAACAACGAATCAATAAAATAATATTTTTCCCCTTTTTGTCTAAAACAAAAACAAAACCAATTAGGGGTGACAATCAATTAAGGTACCAATTAAAAGTATGTCAAAGAATAGCATCTTGATACCAATTGAAAGGAAATAAACAAAAAAAATATTGATATCAATTTTAAGCAAAACACATGAAAATCTTGATACCAATTGAAATTAAACATAATGAATTTTGAATGTCCAAACAAAGATTTTGATACCAGTTGTAAATGTTTTTCATTTTGAAACATATGATTCCAAATTTAAATTTTCAATCATAAAGTATGGGAGTACAAATACCAATTGAAAGACAAAATCAAATTTTCTCCCCCTTTATGAAACACAAACTAAAACAATGCTTAGGCTTGATACCAATTTAAAAGTAATCAATTGAAACAAAATTAAAGCTCAAGCACAAGCATAAACAAGATTTTGTGCTTAAAGATATAGGGATATAATAAGCACAAATAAAACATATATATGTATGAAAAATAGATACCAATTGAAATTGATATTCTTTGAAATGAAGCATACATACATACAAACATATATGAGTATACAAGAAATGTCAAGATTGATACCATTGAAAGAATTCAATGATATCAATTGAAATAAAATTAAGATCAAATGTATATCTCATATAACTATACCTCCCAATCATGGTTCAAGTTTTAAATGATTTTCATTTTAAAGCATACATGAACATGATCTCCCATCCATCCTCCCATAGAAGGTAGGGGTTTTCAAAATAGGTTTGAAAAATAAGCTTTGTTTGAAAAACTCTACCAAAATGAAGAATACCGTAACTAGTTAAATGGAAAAACTTTTAAACTAGTACGAAATCCTTCAAGTAAGGAATAAAATAAAATTGTTTTTCATAAAACATGAAATCCACATGATAGTCAACACTCAAGTCAATGAAGCATAAATATGACTCATGAAAACAAAACATGAGTAAATAAAAAAATGTGAGTGTACAAATACAATGTGAAGAACATGATCATGAAAATATACAATTTAGCTCAATATTCCTTGAAACAAGAAAACATGAAAATCATCAAAACTTATTTGATCTTCAAGGTATATGTATGTCCTATACAAATTAAAGTATACATACATATCCAAACACAACGAGTCCACAAAGATATATGCATGAAGGCACGTGGCTCAAAAGGATGTATATGTATAACAATAATTTGGATAAAATAGACATATACATGAAGTTAAACATAAACACATGAAAACATGAAAACTAAATTTTCATAAAAAAAAATTTCATTTCAAGGTATATGTATGAATTGTCAACACAATAAGTATACATACATATTCCTAAACACAATTGAGTCCATATATATAGATTTGCATGAAAGGCAAATGACTCAAAGGGTATACATGTATATCTTAAAGTTTGGCAAAATAAACATATACATGAAATGAAAAACACGATCATAAAACAAATCCACAAATAGGAATACAAGTTTAAAATGTATGGATCATCAAAACTTGACTATACTAGCACATCTAATGGGTTCAAATAAGCATTCAAGCTCAAACATATATAGATTTATTTGTGGCCCACTATATGCACAAGTATACACCAAGTTTTAATGAAAACTAACATCTAAACATGTAATCAACTCATGAAGCATAAAACGGGATAAAAATCAACATGATAAACAAAAACATGATTATTAAGAAAATCCACAAGTTATTAGAACTATGATATATGCAATATCAACCAAATAGTGAGAACACAAAAGAATTTATCCATATTAAACATGGGTGTCTCAAAATAACTAAACATGTATATCACAAGTCTAATAAGCATGGCATTTTCATACTAATCACTAAACAATGAAACATGCTAAAAACATATGATATGAAAAGCACGTAAACAATAAATAAGGAGTTAGAGATTCGATACCAAAACCAATGAGGGTACCGCTCTAGTTCTCCAAACCAAGGTGGTCTTCCCACCAAACTTCCCTTGAAAGTGATGCATCCAAATAATATCCTTTAAGTACGGAACGCATCCACTCCAAGGTACGGCTACTCTCACGTCATGTGAGAGCCCACACCTACATTAAACAAAGGAGGGGTGGTCTTTGGTACCCATACTCCTTTGGGTCCATGGGGGTTAGTACCTTCTCTAACCCAAACAAACTATATTTGCTAAATTATCAACATGTATTCTATCATAGCAAAATTTAGCAAGGTGGCCCTTACGTCCACAATGTGTACAAGTGTACACATGAGCATACATGTGATGATGGTGTCCGTGAGGAGCATGTGTATGCCGTGGGGGGTGTGCATGAATAGATGGAATTTGTTTCTTTCGAAACAAAGTTTCCAAACGTGTATGGCCCACAACACATTGGCTCAAAGTGGAGCCCAAATAATCAACACTCTTCTTAAGTAAAGATATATCATTGTTAATTGAAGAAGAAGTGGAGCATGCAAGGGTGATCTAGGTGAAACTACCCTAGCATGGCAAACATGGAAAACAATATCATTTTTCAAAGATTTATTTTTATTTAAACAAATTTCTAATTCTTTTGAAATAAAATCAATTTCTCTTTTTAAAGAATTATTTTCTTTTAAAACAAATCAACTTTTGAAGACAAATTTTCATTTTTCTTCAAAAGAGTTTCACAATCATTTTTAGTTTTCAAAAATTCATTTTCTTTAAGTGCAAGATCAAGTTGAGATCTAAGTGAGTCACATTCACTAGAAATCTCTTCCTTCTCTTGCAAAACATTGTTAAGTCTAGAATGCAAACTTTTATTTTCTTTTTCAATCCTAGACTTTTCTTTTTCAAAACATTATATTTTTCATTAGTTTTTCACAAACAATAGATAGTTCTTCATTTAAAGCATGGGGATCAACAAAATTATTTGAAGAACTAGCACTATCATTACAATCTAAGTAGGGTTCCGAATGTACCTCAAGGGAGTCATTCCTTGGACCGTATAGCATTGTTGCGGCTCGGATTCATCTCCACTAGATTCCTCTTCTTGTTGGATTTGCAATTGAAGCTCGGAGGTGGTGGTGGTTGTCAACTTGTTCCACACTACAAAAGAGGAATCAAAGTTAGAAACACACAAAAGATAATCTTTAGGTAATGTACTTCTAATAGCCTCTAGGGCTTGTGCATTGGCCCCTATATGCTTGCGGTCACCAAGATAACATCTCTTGGTAGCGGCAAGGAAAACATGCAAACCTAGGGTCTTTAGGTACATGGACATCCTATACTTCCAAACAACAATGTTGGAAGGATCAAAGCTAGGTGGGGTCATGAAGTCCATGGAAAACTATATGAGTGTGCAAACAAGCAAATGCAAACAATAGATTAGCAACCAAATGGATCTCACTCCTAAGATGTTAAGCCAAATATCAGGAGCACTTTCTCTGATACCAATTGAAAAGCACACCTAGAGGGGGGGTGAATAGGTGTACTTGCTAATCTAGAAACTAAATGCGCTAAATGCGGAAGCTAATGCAAATTTTGTAATCACACTTAATACAACTAACAAGTGTAGCCGAATTCCCCGTGAGGGGCTCTGGACTAACTCCTCTTGATTCCCCTTGAATGGGTTGAGGTGCTATGTGAAGCTCTTGTGGTTAAGTATAAGTGAGGCACACACACAATCAAGCCAAGCATATAAGGATGAACAATATGAAAGATGCAAGGCAATACACAAGCAAATATGATATGTATGATATGAATGAAAAATGATGCTTTTCACAAATGTAAAGAGAGAGAGTTGAGAGACAAGTGGATCAAACACTAACAACATGATATGTTTCGAGGTTCGAGCACCCAGCTCTACATCCCCGCCTACACCACCGTGTAAGATTTCCAATCTACTATCTCCCACCGAGGGAACCTCTACCGAAGAGGATTTGTTACAACACTAGGAGTACCGAACTCCTCTCTCAATACAAACACCACCTCACACAAGAGGGGTAGGCCCTTAGCCAAACAACAACCAACGCCTCTACCGAAGAGGGTTACAAACTAAACTCCACCTCTCACTAGAGGGAGCAAACACCAAGCCTCAACCTCTACAAAGAGGGAGCAAACCAATCGCCCGATCAACCTCTACCAAAGAGGGATATAACAAAATCAAGGGTGTACAACAAGTGGTTTCTTTCAACCACAAACAATCTCTCTTTCTTTTCTCTTTTTCCACAAAACAAAGATCCTAAATAGATTAGGATAGAAGATAGCTCAAGTGTGGAAAACTATGTGTTTGGAAAAATAAAACTCAAAGAAAATTACTGGGAAAACTCTTGTAAAAGATAGAAAATGAAAGCCAAGACAAATCTCCAAAATTCTCTTTTCTTTGATTTTTTCAAAAACCTAAAACAAATAAGATTAGAAGTTTAAAGCCCAAAAACACTTTTGAAAACTTGTTTTAAACTCAGGGAAACTGGAAATTTTTCTCTTGTAAAAACCTTATCAAAACAGCCCAAGAGTTGGGGTATTTATAGCCCCAAAACAAAACTAGCCGTTAGGCTGATGTGGCAGCCTGACAGGCTTGGCGGTCGGCCGCCCGGTCGACCGCCAACGGTAAAAAATGTGACCGTTGGGCAAACCCGGTCGACCCAAACAAACAGAGAGCACTGCTCTCAGTTACGGTCGACCGTCCGGGTCGACCGCCCTTATGTCTGCCAGACGTGCACGGCTCTGTACACGTCGGTCGACCTAACGGGTCGACCGGCCCTTGGTGCGGTCGACCCATGCGGTCGACCGACCTGGCCTGTCAGTCATAGATCAGGGTCTGAAATACATGTTAAAAATATTTTAGAAAATCTTTTTAAGTCTTGTAAAAATACCTAGAAATAGTTTTATCATTTTGCATTGATATATAAACATGTGATAAAAAGTTTGGCTCAAATATCAATCAATATGAACTATTTTTGTGTCTTATCATTTTTACCAAAAACCAAAACTAGTATTTTTATCAAACTTGAATTTTCAATAGGAAATCTGATTTTTCCTAAAACTCATGAATAGACATATCAAAATAAGTTTGTTTAAGATATGAAGCATGTATGTATATTGAACATATCTAATATACATAAAAACCATGTAAACTTGTTTTGATCAACTATTCATGAAAACCAAATTCAAAACATGATACGTGTGTATATTATGCACTTGAGCATATCAACTATACTAAGCTTTACAAATAGATCTAAACACACTAAACTAAACTAGGATACCTAAGTCTTCTTGACGATCTCCATCTTCAAGTAGACTCGATCCCAAACCGTGATCCGCCGAGTGCAAAGGAGTAATCTTGAAGCTTGGGCACCAGAATCACCATGTGAAGGCTTCCAAACTCTTCTTTCGAAGTAATCACCAACTAATATCTTGATTAATAATCTGAAACTTAAACAACACAAGATTATTAGTAAACATAACTACATGAGTTAATCATTATCAAACTAGGGTGGAAGGCCTTTGGGCCAACAATCTGGACTTGTATTTCAATAAGTTTGGTGGACTTGCTATTCTATTGATGAAAATAACAAGTGGAGTTTAATCCGTTGAGGATTATGCCAGAGTTTATCGTCAGAGGTTTAGTGTTAACATGACTAGAACTCTGCTGGGAATGAAAGTTTACTGTTAGAGGTGTGATATTAATATAACAGCGATTAATTTTGCGATCTACGCAATTTAAGTGGACCTGTCATGTTGTTGAAGAGAATGACAAGTGGGATTGGATTTGTTGAAGATCCATAGAGATTTTTACCGTCAGAGGTGTAATATTAATGTGATGGTTTGAGTTTGTAATTTGAGGAAATTGAATTATCAGAGGTGTGATATTAACTTGACAAAGATGTGTAATAGAGGTGTGATATTAACTTAGCACCACGAAAGTCTCATTTTCACTGAGAAAATTGAGAGAAGATCATTGTCATAGATGTATGTTAAATTAACAACGAAATATATGCTAGAGATGTGACGTTTAACTTAGCATTGAAAGATCTCGTTTTCACGAAGAAAATCAAGGAGATCACTATCATAGGCGTAATGTTAACTTAACAGCGATTGATTTTGCGATATGAGCAACTTTGGTCAGAAGTGTAGTATTAACTTGACCGAGAGATTCTGCGATCTGCACAGTTTGGTGGACTCGCCGTCCTATGAAGAGGACTGACAAGTTGAAATTTGGTCAGAGATGTATGTTAACTTGATCGGGATTTGTCTTGTGATTTGAGCAATTTTTGTCAGAGGTGTGATGTTAACTTGATCGGGATTTGTCTTTCAATTAGAGCAAATTTGGTCAGAGGTGTGATGTTAACTTGACCGAGATTTATCTTCCGATTGGAGCAAGTTTGGTCAGAGGTGTGATGTTAACTTGATCGGGATTTATCTTCTGATTGGAGCAAGTTTGGTCAGAGGTGTGATGTTAACTTGACCGGGATTTGTCTACTGTTAGAGGTGTAATTTTGAACATAACAGTATTTTGAGTATTCTATTGAAGAGAATTGACAAGTTAAAACTTTACCCCTCGGGAAACATCAAAGTCTTACTGTCAGAGGTGTGATATAACATAACAGGTTTGATTTGTAATTTATTCCACTGAGAAAATTGAGGGAAATCACTGTTAGAGGTTTAATGTTAACTTAACAGTGAATATGTCAGATGTATAATGTTAACTTGACATGTTTGATCTGTGATTATTTCACTGGAGAAATAGTCACAGGCTTTTTGTGGTCCTACCATTCCATGGATGAGAATCGATAAGGGATTTTGGAGGGAATTTTAGGGAATGAGTTGTCAGAGGTAATTGTTAACATGACAAATATTGATTTTCCTAGAAAATAAAGATTTACTGTTAGAGGTGTAATGTTTAATAGAACAGTAATGGGATTTTGCGATTTAAGCAATTTAAGTGGACCTGTCATTCTATTGAAGAGAATGACAAGTAAGACTAGACCCGTCGGGAATCTATATTTCTTTACCGTCAGAGGTGTGATATTAACTTAACGGATCAAATTGAATCTTGTCAGAGGTGTGATATTAACTTGACAAGAATGTGAGCTAGAGGTGTACTGTTAACTTAGCTCCATAAGAACTTCAGTTTCATTAGGGAGACTGAAGATATCACTGTCATAGGTGGTGTTAAACTTAACAGTAGAGGTAATGCTAGAGGTGTGATATTAAACTTAGCATTGGCCATCTCGACTCCGATACGAAAGTTCGAGGGAAAGTCATTGTCATAGGTGTATTATTGAACTTAACAATGAATTGGTTGCTAGAGGTGTGATGTTAAACGTAGCATCGCTCATCTCAGCTTCGATATGAAAGCCTGAGGAAAAGTCATTGACATAGGTGTAGTGTTGAACTTAACAATGAACTGGATGCTAGAGGTGTGGTGTTAAACTTAGCATTGCTCATCTCAGCTTCGATATGGAAGCCTGAGGAAAAGTGACTGCCAGAGGTTTAATATTGAACTTGACAGCAACTTAATCACTGTTAGAGGTGTAGTATTAACATAACAGTAGTTTGTCAGAGGTTATTGTTAACATGACAAATCTCAGTTCATTTCATTAAGGAGATGAACACAAGTATTTTTATAGCCCTACCATTCTGTGAATAAGAATTGGTAGGAGATTTTGGAGGAGAGGATGGGACCAAGTCTCTTAAGGTTTTTAGCAAACCTTCTACTCAGGCTCGTGTTTCCACGTCAGAGAAAGGACGCGAGGTCCGCGTCTGGCGACTTCCGTATTTGACTGAGAAAGGATGCGACGTCTGCGTCTGGCGACCTCCGCGTCTGACATTGGAAAACGAGGTCTGCGTCTGGCGACCTCCGCGTCTGACATTGGAACGTGAGGTCTGCGTCTGGCGATCTCCGCGTTTGACATTAGAACGCGAGGTCTGCGTCTGGCGACCTCCGCGTCTGACATTGGAATTCGAGGTCTGCATCGGCGACCTCTGCATCTGATATTGGAACGCGAGGTTTGCGTCTGGCGACCTCCGCGTTTGACTAAGAAAGAACACGAGGTCCGCGTCTGACATTGGAACGCGAGGTCTGCGTCTCTTGGAAGAGTTTGAGTTTGAAGCCTTACAGGCTAAAAACTGACAACTCAGTCATCTGAAAGTTGCAGTGACAATCAAAGAGCACAGTCGAGATGAACTGCTCGCAATGGCGCTCGAACCCATGGGATGAGAGCTTCTCAGTTCATATTTAAACATGGCCTCTTGGGGCTGAATCGAACCTCGCGTTTCTGAAGTGAAACGCGATGATCTCATTCTGGCGCAGCCTTCTGCTGAACGCGTGTCTTGCGCTTTTGAATAGAAATGCAAAGGTCATCCTTAAACACTATCAGCGACTCTCACATTTTAAAAATGAAACGCTAAGGTCATGTCCTGGTGAGGCCTTAGGCTGAACGTGGGGTCGCGCGTTATCGCGTTTTGGCACAGCTTGAGGGTGGACACGAACTTCATGTTTTGGCGCTGAAACGCGCAGCTCGTGAACGCGAGCATCGCATTTTGTTGCAGAAATGCGAGGCTGAAAGCGAACTTCCGTTTGGTGCCAAAACACGGGGGTGAAAGCGAGCTCTGTTTGCTGATGGTGAACTTAACGTTTTTGTCGACGATCAGCAATCCGTTTGGCTCACAGGAGTTGATGCGAACCCCTTGCAAATTGAGTTTGCTGAGCCTTAGGAGGAGTCTTACGGCGAGATTTGCCTTCATCATTATTGGCCTCACAGGTCTCGTAGGAGACATTGATGTGGGCCACATATACTGTTGTAACCACTCCTGTCTGCTGACGATGAATGCAACGCTTTCGCCGTCTCTCGGCATTCCGATTAAGTCAAAGAGGTTGTTGAGAATCCCCGGCATCCGGAACTGGAAGTGTCTTGATAAAAGGATAGAGGGGAGATTGGTCTCTATTACCATCTTAACCGTGGGTCATGGCGCGGGTCTCTGAAAAGACGTTGGGGCTGACCATGTTATCTCCACGGGAGACTCCCGAAGTTTAGGGGGAGTTCAACTTCTCTTAGTCGAATTCGATCACAAGCGATTCGACTGTGAATCCAAGCATCTTGACGTCGGCTTGCGCCACCACTTTCTCGTTGGTTGAGAAAGATCATTGTCCCCAGCGGAGTCACCATCTTTTGTACGCGTCGGATAAATCTCAATTGCAAAATTCTTTTAATTGAATATAAGATCACAAAAGAGAGGGAATCTTTTGATTGATCCTCCTCTTTATTTAAAGCTGGGTTCTTCACATGGCTGTGGAGAGTGAGTCTTGTTCTCCATTGACCGGCCGAACGTCAAGTTTCTCTTATGGATCCTCTCTTTGGATCTACTGATGGAGTAGCACAGCTCCTATCGGTAATGAAATCTCAAAGATATTTAAAGAACTTGAACTCAGTACGTTAACAAAAAGAGTTGAACTCTTCCCAGGCTACAAGAGCTTCGAGGCCGAACTTTGCTGAGGTAGCTATCCCCTTTGCCTATGGCTCTTGGATTCCTCCACCATGACTCTCCTCCTCAACCTTTTTTTTAGAGGTCCCCTTCCAGCGCCTCAGAGAGGTCTCCTCTTTTTGCTGTCCCGCCAGAGCCTCCCCTCTTCTCTATCTATTCATAGCTATTTATAGAGGAATTGTAGTGTAACCAACCCCTTAAATCTCTCCATAATGGGAGGTGTGTAACCAATTCCTTAAATCTCTCCATAATGGGAAGTTATCCCCCATTATGTGGAGAGAAATGGGGTGTAACTGACTAAGTTCATGGCTGTCAGTTACAGCAGAAATGCGGGTCTCGCGTTGGACGCAGACCTTACTCTGATGTTGAGAAGCGAAGCTGGCTGAGATCCGCGTCTGACAAAGGACGTGAGGTCCGCGTTTGACGACCTCCGCGTCTGACATTGGGACGCGGGTCTGCGTCAGGCGATTTTCGCATCTGACATTGGGACGCGGGGTCTGCATCTGGCGACCTCCGCTTCTGACAAAGGACGCGAGGTCCGAGTCTGAGGCTGGAACGTGATCTCCGCGTCTGGGAGGAAGGTTCGCGTCTGAGGCTTTGTCTTCAGTAAATTTTTGATAGCCTACAAATATATTTGATGGGGACTCCCTTTTTCATCAATGTTCACCATAATACCTCTCTTGACACTTATCATAAGTTTTTTCTAAATCAATGAAGACCATATGTAAATTTCTCTTCCTCTATCGAAATCACTCTATAAGTTGATGAAACAAATGAATAGCCTCTATCGTCGATCGCCCCGGCATGAAGTCAAACTGGTTGTCTAATATTTTAACATTATGCCTTAATCTGTATTCAATTACCCTTTCTCAAAGTTTCATGTGACATGGTGTGACACATGAGTTTTATTCCACAATAGTTCGAACAACTCTGAATATCATCCTTGTTCTTATAGAGAGGTACTGTGGTTCTCTTTCTCCACTCATTTGACATCTTTTAGTTATCTAGATCTTGTTAAAAAGGTTTTTCAGCCATCTCGTGCCCATTTCTCCTAAACATCTCCATACCTCAATAGATATTTCATTCGGGCAACAGCTTTCCTTGACTTCATCCTCTTCAAGGCCTCTTAACTTCAGATTCGCTAATTCTGCGCATATAATTACAGTTCATATCTTGGTACTGAATGATAAGGTCATCCAAAATTGAGTAGAACTACCATTGAACAATTTGTTAAAATACTCTCTCCATTTTTCTTTGATTTCTTCATCTTGAACTAAAACCTTCTGATCCTCATTTTTGACACACCTCACAATATAAAAGTCTCTAGTCTTTCTCTCTCTTATTCGAGCAATTCTATATTATTCTTTCAACCTCTTTGGTGTCCAACTTCTCATACACTTCTTTGTACACTTTAACTCTTTCATTCTGAATAGCTTTCTTAACCTCCTTCTTAGCTATACTTATACCTCTCAAAACTACTCCATCACATTTTATCTTCAAATCTCTGTAAGTGTTTCGTTTGATTTTAATGGTAATTTTTACCTCTTCATTCCACCATGATGTATCTTACATGGTGGAGCACCACCCCGTAACTCACCAAGCACATCTTTGCCTTCTCTTTTAATGCAGCTAGCATCTTTCCTTGACTTCATTCTCTATAAGACTCCTACTCACACATTCCTCCCAAATACGCGCGCGTGCGCGCGCACACACTACATAGACAAACACACACACACACACACACACACAAACACAAGCATAAACACACAAACTCATCTCACATAGATATGCACTCACACCTCCCAAATACACACGCACAACAGACAACAAAAAAAACACAATCACACATGCACATTCACAGTGACATCCAGTTTGTTGCCACTATCTCTTTGTAACTTTGGGAAATGAAAAGTAAAGTGCTCGCAGTAAAAGGGGAGGTACCCAAGAGTTGATGCATACGTGATCTCCTTTTTTTTCTTGCTTTTGTCTTGGACTTGTCGACATTGAGAAATCTGGTTGAATGTTGTAGATTCAGTTTCTATGAATTGGATATAGGTTTCTTGTGAATATATTCATGGTGTTTGAATATATTCACATTGTTTTGTATTGTCAATATACAACAAATACCGGTTACAGTTTTGAATTGAATATAATTTTTTTGTGAAATTGGATACAAGTTACTTGTATGCTATTCAGTTGGGCTTGCGGCTGTTGCCTGTCCTCACAGCAGCAGAAGGGAGGGGCAGTAGTAGTTGTTCGCTGCTAGCGATCTGCTGGCTGCTTGCAGCACAACGGCAGCAGTTACTGCCTCCTGCTGCTGTGGGCTAGCTGCAGCAATGCTAGATGTTGCTGCATTTACTGCTGCTTGCAACAATAAACAATAGTTCTCAGTCGGCTCAAAATTTGTCTTTATTGAATTTGAGGGATAAGCTCACTGGGGGTATTCACACTTGGTCCTCTCCCTTCTTCACTATGCAACCAAACACAGTACAGAAGAAGGAAGAGAATTCTTCCCTCTTCCATTTTTTTCCAAAAAGGAAAAAAAAAAAAAAAATAGAGAAGAGGGAAGAAGCCTCTTCCCCCTTCCTCCCATCTTCCACCTCTCTTCCTTCTTCCCTCTCCTCCCAAATTCAAAAGAGGCCCTGAATGCAGCAGACAGTTTGCTGCCCTGATGAGATGGCAGTGGATTTATGTTTCTGTCTCTCTCTTGCTCTTGGGCAAGGAAATTGGATTATCCGCAAGCCCACACACATAACATATTATAAGAGAATCAGTACACGTGTCAACGCTGGATTGGTCCTTTATTGTATGCGTGTGTTGCTCACACACATGAACCGAACCCAAGAAAATTGGGGGCCCGCGTATAATGTGGTGTGCTTGAGCGGGTGAAAAGAGTGGTGCATGTATTATATGGTCAATTTGCCAAAATACTTCACTGTATGAAAAACAATGCCAAAAGAGGAGATTACCAAGAGCCACAACTGTCATCAACTCTTGTCCCCCAATTCATCCACAGCTAGCTGGTCTTGCTGCTTTGATGGTTTCCAAGAGCCATTACTGGGTAGAAAAATGAAAATTAAAATGTTAAACTTTATTTTTAATGCCAATGATGGTAGGCCCTTTTGAAACAACCTTCTTTCTCTACATGGCTCTCTCCCTTTATTCAAAAGACAGGTACATTACTACATTTATTCACAAGTACTTTTAGTAGTTACTAATTGTTTTGAATACTATCTAGCACACTAGCATTCTATGTGTAATTATGCTCAAAATAATAATTATAATAATAGTAGTAGTAGTAAAATAATAACAAATTATATAAAAAGAAAAGGCAAAGGTTCTTTTTAGTGAAATTTTCTTCCTGTTCAAAGTTGTAGAGGCATTGAGGATTCAAGCTAAGGATGTTCTTTTACCTACCTTATGTCCAATGTCTATGTGGTCCAACATCACATGATTATAATTGAGGTTGTACTAAAATTAACCACCATTATTGATAGCTTAAGTTCAACATTGATGATGAGTTCACAAACACTTTTAGATTTGAATTCGATTTTGGAGATTGATGAGTTTGATAATTTTTCCAAAATTTACCTTCTTCTAAAAGTACAGTGCTATAAAATATTTTACTCATCCCAAATAAGGTAGAATAGAATTTACCACCATACAGTTAAAATAGTTCAAATTATAAAACCACTCTACAATCAAGTTTGATAAGACGAACTGTACAAATACATATGAAATCAATCATTAGAGAGAGGGGGGGGGGGGGTGGTTTGTAAGCTCACATAAGTAGAAAACATATTTTTTTGTTTTAAATTTTCCACCATCTTAAATATAACAAAAAAAGGCACCAACACTTTTACTCATGGAACAAACGCTATAATAGATCACGAGCGAAAGGTCCTAACCGAAAGAAGGGAAAAAAAAAAAAATAAAGAAAGAGAGAATACAAGAACAAAAAGAACAGTACAGATGAATGCTGCAAATTAAACAATGTATCCATCGGGAGCATTATATGACCATCAAGCGCTGCCTACGTGTAGGTGCATGGATGCATAGCGACTATTGTCGGTTGGACGTCTGGAAGTGGGGTGACCCACTGTTGGAGTTTCTACTTTTTGAAATGATCAATTTTGTATCTTTACATCTTTGTACCCTTTGAGTTTTATTTTTATTTTTACTGTTTTGTTAAAAACTTATTAAAAGAGCACCGGGGCTTTTTTGACCTCACGATTTTTTCTTAAAAAAAAAAATAGACATTATTCATCACAATTGGAGTCATGACGAACCATAGCTACAAACTAAAAATACATTATTAAAGAGAGATCAGGCAAAGACCTATGTTTTGCAGTTGTGAGCCTTATGTCAATCCTCAACAAGAATGAGTAGACTTTTGCCATGAAACCTTGCTCAATTGACAAGCAAGTTAACCTACTATTGCCTGTGTAGACTTGAACAAAAGAGGGGACATTAAAAGATGTGTCCTAGTCTTCTATTGAAATTGTCCTTAAAAATTTTGCAACAGTAAATAAATTGCACTAATCTTTTAGGCTAAATTAGTACAATATGTAAACAGAAAAATCAGGGGAAATAAAAGAAAACTCATGCAGAAATAAAAAAAGAACATAATCCTGAAGTATTTCTCTCCTACACAGAAAACAAAAACATCAACAAATGTGAGAATCATCAGTCTGCTCAAAGTAAACAAGAAAAGAACATAAAAATACAAAAATAAACACAAATAAAATTTTGAGGCTCTGGAAAAGAGATTAGGTTTTTAATTAGCCACTTTATTAATCTAATTTAACCTCTAAATTATAATATTAGGGTAAAATAATCTCACAGTACTAATTAGTACTTTGTCAAAAGCTCCACAAAACCCAAAGCAGGCCATGAGAAAAATCCAAAAGAGTTGAAGAGCACAAAACCACCTGCAACAAGTTTTGTGTCCTTATGGTGAGCTTTCATCCCTTTTGGACCACTATCTGAACTTTATATTCATTCATTAAGGATAAATTAAATTAATATATAAACAAATAAAACCCTACATTCAATCACAAGGGTAAAAAAAGGTGGCTATATAAATTTCATTAAAATAAAACTAGAGAGAGTCCCTTGTTAACAACTCAAGTCCAATTTCATCACACGTTTGGGGCTTTGCATGTGCCTTAATTCAAAAGACCAAGATCTTTCTAATTGAATCCAGACAAAAATCTTTCAAGTTTCAACCAACCAGGACTCTAAATGACATGAAATAGTCTAAAATGTTGGAGAAATTGCTATTTTAAATTTCAAATTAGGACTTAGTTACATGAACCTATCCAAGATAAGGCATTTGGGGTTTTGAAACTTCAAAGTTTGTTGAATTCAAGTGTTATAAAAAGATTATTGTGATTCAAACTTCAAATTTGGGTTCATAAGGTTGTTCAAATTTCAAAGTTAGAACCTTTCTCTTGTTGGTTTGTGCAGTCATGAGATTTCAAATATGTAAAAAGACATACTAATTGGTGTAGATTTGAGAGTTAGATAAAAAAAATAAGATAAGTGGAAATGTCTGATAATTCAATCCACTTATTACAGATATTAGGGTTAAATTTTAAAGTAAGGTACATAAGCTTGCTTGATGATTTGAGTTTACATATCATGATAAGATGACCAATAAGTGCCAATAAGTGATACTTTTAAAAGAATAATGGTATTCAAATTTCAATTAAGCTTTGTATATTATCTACAATTAGAGCTGCATCTAGCTCTAATTGTAAGAAGTAGCAACATTGATTTGATGTAACTAGTGTAGGAATAAAAGACCCAAAGAAAAGGGTGACTGTTGTTGAAACTTTAACTATCCTCCAAAAAAATCGAGACGATCATAAAGAACAGGATTGAACCTCCCACTACTACTTCCGCTGAGATAATCTTAATCCCTCTCCTCTATATTTCTGTTTTTCTTAACCCTCGCCCTCCTTCTGTGGTAAGAGACAGAACAAGCTTGTAGTTTCAACTATAATGAGAAAAAAAACAGAAAAAAAGAAAAGAAAAGAAAAACTAAAACCGAATCTCATATCAGCAAATGTTGCATTTTCAGTGCAGTACTATCACTATCGTAATGCTACATAAACAATTTTTTTTTTTAAAGGGAAACCAGCTACACAGTCACTTATTTTTAATTTATAGCAGTTATAGCTGCAATTGCAATTTATCAAATATAAAAAAGATCACTCTTTGACTGACTACATTTATTACGACCATTTTCAGTACAGTATTTGTTTCAGTTTCTGTAGCAATTGTGGCACTTTGCAAAAAGTACTATAATTTATGCAGCAAAGCAAATATTGGAACAAAGTGAAAATTGTAATATTTGCTATTGCAGTTATATTTTCTTTTTTTTTTTTATCCCCTCCAAAACACCAGTACGCTTACATTATAAAAAATTGAAAAAAAAATCCTCTCATAAAATAAATTATTAGATAAAACAATTGTTACTTATGTAAGATATTTCCTGATTTGATTCATACCCTATTTCCTATCCCATATCATAACACACGTGCAATTTATGTTAGTCAACATATTAGGTGTTTAATAGGTGCACTAAGTTGTAAAGGTCGGTGGGATCTGGTACTACTCTCTAATTAGGGTTAGGGGCATTATGCGAAGGCCACTAATCAAAGGATTATATATAGAGAGGAAGTTCCTCACTGCAGCCACGCATTATTCTCTACCCATAGGAGGCTAGGTTTAGCAGAGAGAAGGCTCTCCATCTCGTTCCCTACAGCGAAGATTCAGATCCGGGTATAGTTCATCATCCTTCGAAAGGTATGTTATTTAAAGCCTCATCTCAAGATCCATTATACATGATATTGATATCTATGCATAGAGGTAATTGATCCTGTTTTATTCATGTTACGTTCTAACAAGTGGTATCAGAGCCTAACTATACTATCTATGTTTTAGGATCTAATTAAGTACGATTATTTTTAATTTTGGTTGAGAAGTATTATGTTGTAACTCTGAATCAAAAAAGGATATATCGAAAGAGATGAGGACTGCTGGGGGATTAATTTTGAGTATGGTTGCTTTTTCTTTTAGGCTTTTAAACAATTATTTTGTTTCCTTCTTCCTACTTTTTTGAAGAGGCTAATGTTATTGGGAGGATCTAGGTTTTGTTTATTTTTCAAAATTATTTATGGCCTTTAGACGCGAATTTTGAGGAATTGATTATTTTCTGATTATTGAATTGATTATTTTCGGATCATATCCTCGTATGCTTTATCTATGGCATTTCAAATTTAATCTTTTGAAAGATAAAAATTATCCATAGAGTCCCTTGTGATAATTGATTTTGTAGATGAACACTAAATATGTTGTTTGGGTGAGGAATGAGATAAGTTCTTTTTCCTATCTTAATTGTCTTTTAGTTTTAAAAAAAAACTCTTATAATATTATCTCTTATTTTGATAATAAATAATGAAGTTATGGACTGAGACTGGCATATTGGATAATTTTATCTAAAAGATATGAATCCCAATGAGTAGTTGATTTGCTTCTGCAAGAGAATATTCTCTCTCAGGTTGGACTTTTTTGAATTTATGGGAAATTATTCTAGAGTTTCATGTGAAGGATATGAAAAGATATCTTGGCAATTTTTAAATTATCTATTCACGGGAAACTATATTTGAGTTTTAAATATTATCTATACAGAGTATTTTAAATTGCAACAATTTTGTATTTCTTGAAGATTTTCATTTAAAAATTTTTTTTAAAAAAAATTTGATCTCTTGAATCCAAATAAAGAATTTACCAATTATATTCATCAAATATTAAGGCGCGTCAAGTATTCTCCCATCATCTTTTGTGCATGCAAGTAAGATGAATTTTAAATGTCAATAAAAGAGATAAGTTTTTCTTCTTTTATTAAGATATCTT